>JASZXT010000081.1:0-60888 GCA_035521555.1 Lecanoromycetidae sp. Uapishka_2
CGTTTGAATGGGTGGTGGGGAGGAATGCGTGGATGGGACGTACGTAGTTGTACATGTTTGCGGCACCCATTAGGAAAGTGCCGACGTTGTACGTCCACTGTAGCTGGTCTGCTACCGTGCAATTATTCTCAATCTGCGCGCCATCGTAGATGAGATAATCGCTTGTAAATAGCGGTGTCCCAGTGATCCAATCGTAGGACTTCTCCGCCCAATCTGCATACGTTTGATTCCCAGTGTACCGCGCAAGACGAGCCGCAAGCTGGAAGAAGCCACCATTCGAGATGGAGTTCTTGTAATCGTATCCATTGTTGAACGTAAATATTTGCCATCGAAGCCCGCCACCGCAATATTGCGTGTCCCACCGCGATGCTTGAAGGTTGAATACTGCCTGAGCGAGTGCAAGCCACGAGGGCGATTTCGCCGGAGGATCAGGATAATTCATCTCAGCTGCGGACATTGCTGCAAATGCCCAAAAAGCTTGATCGTCATTACCCTGAACGGTTATTAGCATTTCGAGTATCCCTATTGCACGCCGCCACCTTCTCGAATCTTATTCTAAGCCAGCCAAGTGGGCGGGAGATATTCATACCTCTGTTTTCGTCTGATTCGGCGGCATATAGTCATTATCAGGTCCCACTTGCGCTAACAGCCCCTGTGTAGTAACGTCGTTATAGGTAGCATCGCCAGTATAGTACCAATATTCAATCAACTGTCCGAACATAGCTCCTGCTTCCCACCAATAATATGGAGGCGGTAAAAGCCCCTCTGGCATCCCTGAGAGGTTTCCGTTGTAGTATGTCATCATGCCGTCGGCGCATGTTCGCGCTGCTGCTTTTATCGAGTCTGCATTGGACGAAGAGGCATTTGTTAGCGGTGTTGAGCCAGAAAACCTTGCGCGAAGGGTGCCGTGCTCCTCGGGTAGCCTGTCTCTCACCTGTGTTCGTAAGGTCCAGCTCTATCGCCTGCACCGAATGCCCACCGATCAAGAGCGCACTTAACGCCCCCATGAATTGGGGTTTCCGCCGTGGGAATAGCATTGCGAGCGAGTGTGCTGGGTATTCAAAAGTATGTAGATGCAATTATCAAATAATAATAGAGATTATAGTATATAGAGCATATGTCGCAGGATGTCTTGTATTGAGATCGTAAATGTTCAGGCAGCGCTCTGCGGGCGGGAAAAAGCGCAAGTCGAAGGCGCTGCCATCAATGTCGGCAAAATCGTCAACGAGAGTGGTGAGAAGTCGTAATATAGAATGGGAGCCTGCCGTAGATGTGCTGATGAAGTATTTGCCCCTTGTATGTACAGAGAGAGGTTGCGGAGACGGTGACGGGTTCTCCTTCTCTTAGCGGCGCAGACTTGTGCTGACGGTTGAGTACTCGTACGAGTAATAGTAATGTAAATAAGACCCCTGTTCAGCCCGCAATCCCGAAATAACCAATGCGCAGCCTGCTTGACTTCCCGCGCAAAAGGGACAAGGCGCGGTCTGTTCTGACTTTGGAAGCTAGAATCTGATCAAGGCGCCAACGAATATTGATGAGAAGTTCGCTGCAAATGTGGATGGGCGAAAGAAATGGCCTGTTGATGATGGTCGAGCGTGGCGAGTCTGTAAAGCAATATACTGGGGGGCTGCCAAGAGGCTGAAGGCAGCCCAATCCTAAAGGAGGAATCCATCTGATGATCTTTCATCGCGTGTGGGGAAACGAGTGGAGGCCAAATCTAATCCTGCCGCCTTGGCCCTTGGTATTGTCTGGATTGTTTGCACTTGCAACCTGCCCTGGATTCTGAACTCTCAGTACAGATCTAGCAAGCAGACTTGAAGATAAATTGCTTAGGAAAACACCACAGAATAAAGATGCAGTTGAGCACTGGTATGCAAATGACGTCTTATCTTGGTTTGACTGCGTCGCAGATTATGCAGGAACGAAGATTCCCCACAACCATGTGGGGATCATAGAACTATGTAATTGTTGATTAGGATGCCCAATTAGGCATTGTTTCCTGATCTACAATGTCCCATGCAATTATCCTGTTCATGTACCTGAACATTCTTCGCGTCGCATCATCGCACCTCAATCTGATCGACTTCTTCCCTTGCTCCTCGCCACGTGTCAACGTTCTTCTTTGCCCAGTCGATGTGGCACTTGGCGTACGCGATCTGTGGTGAGACATTAGCTAGGTATGGTGGAGGCTGAACGGGTGATGCATACCATGTATCTCTTCAAATCGTCCTCTTTCTCTAATTGGAAACGCTTGAGGTCTTTAAGAACGCCGGCACTGGCGTCTTTGACGTCTTGTTCTGACACGTTCAAAGCTTGCTCAAGCTGCCCAGAATTAGTCAAATCACTCGTCATCTTCCTTGATGCTGCCTTACATGTACCAAACTTTCCTTGGTCTTCCCAATCTGGTCTCGTCTCGTCCGCTCAGGGTCAACGTCAACGAAACCCTGAAACGTATGGCTCACTCTCCCAAATAACTTGTTAACTACACCAGATCCTCCACTCTGGCTCTTACTCCGAGGTCTCTCTTGATCCCTGGGCGGTGATGACGGCACGTCTCCGTGCGTGGGTGGGAAGTCGGAATCTATAGACGCGGTATCCTCCCCATCCTGTCTTGGTGGGGACCTGATCCCTCGCGTTGAGGCTGAAGAGGCTGATCGCTTAGGTGGCGGTCCACTTTGATGTCCGCCGCTTGATAGATAGTTGTCTATCCGCTTCGCTTCTAGTTCGCTTCTCTCAAGCGTCTCAAGCATCTGTCGTTTTGATGCAAGTTCATCTTTGGTCATTTCCTCTTGTATACGCTTCATTATGCGAAAACGAAGGACCCCGCGCACGACACCTGCAAACTGCGCGCTTTCACGCATAGGTTCCGCGAAGGTAGCGCCGAGTGTCGCCGAGAGTTCCTCGGTTGCAATATATGACATGTCCACGGCTTGACCTATTCGCTCAATCGCGGCCGCAACAGTGGGAGATTGCTCGGAGAGTGAAAAGCCATTGTACTTGGCGCCTAGTTCTGCCATATCGATGGATAGAGAGGAAAGATGGGTGAGGGTTCTTCGGTTGACTTTTTCGATATTGCCTTGTAAGAGAAGTTCAAGCTCTCGAGTGGCGGACTCGAAATTGTTGAAGTATGGGTCAAGTTCTTGTTCGGAGAGATTCTGGGAGGTGGGTGGAAAGCGTCCAAAGACTTGTGGTCCAGGTATGCTGTGAGCTGCTGTAGACGCCATCATAGAATGTGGGGCAGGCGATGATGGGGTGCCTGATGCGGACGTTTTGGTGGCGGATTTGAGTTTGGCAGAAGTTGCGGGAATAGGAAGCCACTGGTGTGCAGGTGTGGGATTCGAAGGGTCAAGCGGAGGTGCTTTCATGATGCTCTTCGGTATTCGAGTTACGAGATCGGAATGTAGGACCTCGTTCTACATGCTATTAGTTTACCCTATCATAGGGCCTTTGATCATACCCAGCTGGCATTCGGGTCCAGAAACCTCCACCATACACCGTCCTCTCGGACTTCCTTCATTTTCTTGCAGCGATTCAGAAAGACAGCAAGCATTCTCTTCCGAAGATCGATGATACTTGTGTCCTCTTTCGCCTTTGTGGGCTTGGCTGCATAATCCGCCATCGAGTGCTTTTCTGGTATTGGCGGTATGATTAAGGTCGGGTGCAAGTTGACAAGGGTTGCTCGTAGGGAACTAAACTCTGAATATCGCCTTCTGACGTCGATATTCTGCTGAGCGTGAGCGTATGGCCCATTCCGGTCGGGCGGTCACCTACGTCTGTCCGTATAGTGTACGCAATGTAGCTCCCCCCACTTTCATGGCTCTTGCCAGCTTCTGTGATTATAATCTGAAGGTCTTCATTCTCGCATAGCATTTTCTCGATATGACTCTGATACCCCGCTCTCCCTGCTGGAGCCCGTTGATGCGAGTAATCCTCGTCATCATCGCTCAGATCTCGTGGTCTTGAAAGGAATTCCGGTGGGTCTTGGGGCGAGTCATCTTCTGATAATGGCGTAGCTGGACGTTCGTAGCCTGCAAATGTACTTCCGTCAATATCTTTGCTATCTTGAGACCAAAATGATTGCAAGACACTCACCAGGGTTGTGGGAGCTTTGCTGGGGTGCCTCGGAAGAGTCACGGCGGTCAAAGGAGCTGTAAGGATTGTTGTCCTCGTCATTCCACATGCTAGCCATCTCGAAGACAAGGAGAAATGTTTTTTTTCTAGAACATGGTTCAATACTAAAAGAGGCGCTTTCCTGAGGCTTGAAGCTCTATGCCGTTTACATCCGGCTACGGCTGCCCTTGCCTTTGATTGGCTGATGAGACTTGGCATTTGAATCGGAGGAATTTCATCCCTTGTTTATCTCCATAAACACCGACTACACAGATAGTGTCTCAGAATGGATTTAGATCAGGCCGTGGCTAATCCTCTGTATCCTTCTATTGGATGACTATATAATGACCTGCTTTCCCCCAAGATCCTGTGCGTCTTTTACTTCATTTTCAGAAAAACGTTAGGTTGAATGCATAAGTACAGCCTTGTTTCCATCGACCTCGTCAATCAAAACCTCGGCCTATACCTGGCCTGGGGATGTCTTCCACTGGAACGTAAGTTTTCAATGATCTGTCTTCCCCATCCAACTCACCACTATGAAACCATTGGTCATTACGCGGTCCACGAATTGAATTGAATTGCTGACCCTTCCTCTTGCACCAGTGTCCTTATCACTGGAGGGACTGTTGGCTTAGGATACCACGCCGCGCTTCAAATCGCCAAACAACAACCCGAAAGCCGCATTGTCCTATGCTCTCGCACTGACCATGAAAATGCCACTGCTTCAATCAAAGCGGCCACCGGTCACAGCAATGTTGATTTTCTTAAGCTAGATCTTGCCAGCCTTGAATTGGTTCGTAGCTTTGCGGCAGACTATGCCAGCAAAGGCTTCCCGCCCATCAAGGCCCTTGTCCTGAATGCAGGATTGCAATTCCCCGGTGGCGTGAAGTACTCAGCAGACAATATCGAGATGACCTTTGCCATCAACCATGTCGGCCATGCATTACTTTTCTATCTCCTTCGCCCGTACCTTGCTAGGGATTGCCGTATTGTAATCACCGCTAGTGGAACCCACGATCCACTTCAGAAAACTGGCATCCCAGATGCTGCTTACAACACAGCTGAGGAGCTTGCGCACCCCACTCCCAAGACCGCGGGCAATGCAGGACGACAACGCTACTCCACCAGCAAACTTTGTAATGTTATGTGGATGTATGCTTTGCACAAACGTCTCAAGAATGCCTCAGCTGGACAACGATGGACAGTAACGGCTTTCGACCCGGGATTCATGCCTGCCACTGGCTTGGTTAGAGACGCTGCGGCCCCAGTTCGCTTTTTGGCCACCAGGGTTCTGGCGAACGCGCTCCCAGTACTTCGACTCCTCATGTCCCCTAATGTCCACTCGCCGGAGGAATCTGGGGCTGCTTTGGCTACTCTGGCCGTCGGCGGTGTACCAGAGAGTGGCAAGTATTGGGAGGGGACGAAAGTCATCAAGTCGAGTGAATTGAGTTATAATGTCGAAAAACAGGAAGACTTATGGCGGTGGACTATTGACAGAGTTGCGCAGAATGAGGAGGAAAAGCGTGAATTCGAAGAAGTCTATCCATCAGCTTGATTTTCTGAAATCTAGGAATGTTTTAGTCATGGGTCTGCAACGCATTCGGTATCTTAATGACTGAATCCAATTATTCTTTGCTTGTTATGGTCCAGAATACTTCTCTGAGTGTCTTTGAGCTCCAAAGCTGTAGCTTCCCCAGAAGACAAGGTGAGCCCATGGAGAGAGACAACATGCGTCCTAGCTTTCCGTGAGAAGGGCTGGTTGCACCACAGTGTACTCACGTGACTCTTCCACTTTCTGGGTGCTATCAGTTGATATCTGGAACCCACACATCAGCCCATAGCGATTTCCCCCCTGCATTTCTGGCAAATACAGCTTTTGCTAGATTTGATGGAGTCGGAGGAACCAGCAAACGATTTAGGTTCACCAGAGCTGTGGTATTACTCCCAATTTGGCGATTGCAGTAGCAACAGGCCTTAGATACGTGAGAACCTTGACAAATTAGCAGACCACAAGGTAGTATGGAACCAACCTTCAGCAGATGATCGCCCTAGGCTGACGTATGGCGACTTAGCAATCCAGTAGAGAAAGAAAGGAGCCAGGGCCAAAAAACAAAAGCCAGAGGACAATGACTGGAAAGGACCATAGTCGCAAGGGTGTTTTCTCACGTTCCCAGCTTCGTCGGGATCCTTCGAACTGTCAAGTTTAGATCATATCGCCCTCAAGGATGGAGTGACTTACTACATATCCAAACCAGAAAATATAAGGAATAGCATGATTATTTGCAATTGCTTGCCGTGCCTTTTGCCATGTCCACGAGCATGCTTGCTAAAGCCGTGTGCTTCTTTTAAAGTCATGTGCTTCTTGCATCACCTAAGAGGCACACAAGAGTCCATCTCGGACGATTAGAAGGTTGGATATCGATATCTGGATTGTCCAAGGTTACTCAAAGTGATAAGGGAACCAACTTCTAATTAGTCTTTTCTTTGTCGAGACAATATCAGTATCGTTTGACCACGAATAGACAGGCTCACAGGTCATCATATATGCCGCAGCAAGTCTTGATTATAGCTCATTATAGGATCATCCTCTCCAAGAAGGGTCCATGCTTCCCATGAAAATCTATATTTACAAATTTCGATCATTGAGCACCGGATATTTAGAGGGAAGATTTAAGGCCTTAAGAAACGCCTATGCTGAATGGCAGATCCGTCCTGCCCATGCAAGAAGCGCTAAAAGTCGATAGTAGGTGATACAAAGTCCTTCAGGACTGTAGTGTTCCGAGAAAGGTTTCCATAAGCCATCAGCAAGCAAATGATCTGCCTTCTTAGAACAAGGTCTTCCTTGCAATCTATGATTCAGCCAAGTCAGTCTTAGATTCTCTGCGCTACGCATTCTGGCATGGAACATGGCAATCTTACCGTCCATGCACCTGCCACTGAGGCAACGATGCCGCCACTTATCATCATCGGCCTTATGCCCCTCGTGCTCTTGAAGAGCATCCCTGAGAGCGCCCCTGCAACAACGCTGTTGGCACTGTCATGCTTGCCCCGGTAGTACCCTATGGTAGAGTTGATCCCGTTATATACCATCGCAACTATACCCGCGGAATTTCCCAGAAATGGCCCTCTTCTTGTCATGCTATTCAATACTGAATTTAGCCGTAGCTTCGGTGGCGCATCAGCTGGCGACCTCCTCAGACCTTCAATCATGCCCCATGTTCCACCAAGTGTGAGTGCAGATAGATATGTGACTCCAGTACCGTAGCAGAGATCATCTGACCAGCCTCGAGATGGCAGGGCGGAGCGTGAGCCTGGTAGGTCTGAGAGCGCGGATTCTTCGAGGGATAAGTAGTCAAGCGTTTGCTGATTTAGACCAGCTAGGGGATGTAATTGTGAGGGATCCGGTAGGGTGGCATCGCCGAGGAAGGAGGAGACATCCTGGGCGCTGGATGGGTCGAAGGCGGTAGGTTGGAAGGATGAATGGTCGTTGGATGGGGAAGAGGACGAGGAGCTGCCAGAGGAAGATGAGGAGGACTTTTGACCGGTGAGGGTGCCCCAGAGGGACATCTTGATGCTATCGAGAAAGAGCTTATTGCTGTATTGCTGGCGGTGACGCGCACTGAGAGCCCATGCAATCAGATGAGGAGGTCAAAAATTGTTAGGTCAAAGTTCGTTGCGGGCGGCTAGAGTTGCCTTTTCGGGATGTATTTTTTTGGCTTGTCCAGCGCCGAGAAACCATTTTCTGCTACAGTAGTACATACGTAAAAATTATCATAGCACTTTGTCATACTCTGGATGTCGTCGGTGATTTGATGATGGCTTTCGTAGTCTTGCACAATGGAGCCCAACGACGAACAAGAACATCCAGGCCTCACCAACGGCAGCAGCGAAAATGCAATCCTCTCTGAAGATTTGCTGCGTCAGCTGAGCAAGTCTCTTCCCAAGCTCATCCTAGAATACAGTCTAGATACTCGAGTCACTGCTCTAGATCAGCTTCGATCTCTTCATCAAGATCTCCTGAGAACTGCTGCCTTCATTGCGCTTTCCCCAAAACATGGAGCGGCTGCCTTAAATGCCCTTTGCGGACTTCTAGAGCAGCTGTGTATTTCCTCTAATCCTCAAGTTCGCAGTATTAGCTCTGAGCCTTCGACATGGATTCAAGCCCTTGATGTTCTCCTCCGAAAACCCGAAAGTAACAAAGCCAAGCCTGCAAGAAGGCTCTTGCTGACGTTGACAAACATACTCTTCAACATCTCTGAAGAAGAGAGGAAGCGACCGTTAGTGCAGCATGTCATTCTTCGAACTACTAAGGCAATTTGTACGCAGCAAGGTGTTGCATCTATCAAACCTGCTATCCAAACTTTAGAGCATTTCCTCCAGAAAGATGCTGTCAATGCTCTCGAGATTATTGAGGCATCAGCTCGACAAGCTACAGATTCTCAGGCAGTAGAGCAGACCCCACAGTCTCCTGTCACAAAGGGCGACGATTCTCATCTTCCGCAAGCGCAACGAGTAGCATCAATAGAGAGATTTGTCTCGTGCGTCCTTAGGTGGGTAATCTATCCTGATTGCGCGCCAGTAGTAGGCCGTTTCCTTTCGACGTTCTTCAAATCTTTAGAAGCAAGTAAGGGCAAATCGGCCACTGTATTGTCTAGCAGCCAGCAGCCGCTATGGATCTCTCCTGTCATGCAAGATCTCAAGAGACGCCCTAGCCTTCTAGAAGTTTATGAAAACTACGTACTACCAGAACTTCTTCGTCTCGGCGCTTCTCATATGAGCGCGTTTACTAGGACACTGCCATTTGAAGATATGCAGACTGGATCTTTTGGAGGCTACGAGGTTGCGAAGATTCAATTGTGTCTCGTGATCGCTAGAGTAGTCGCTGAATCGAAGTTGGGACATACCATGTTAGAATTCCCGAATGAAGTAGATGAAAATGGGGGGAACCCCGTCTCTGAAGGTATTGAAAAGGGAAGCACAATATGTGATGGTTCTACTTCTAAGATCGCGGTATCGATAGACGCAGAGCGCCTTGGAATCAACCTTCTTGAGCACGCCGACTCGAAAGTGCGTACTTCAGCATTAGGTTTGCTGGTTTTTTCTTCGGTCTTGACTAGACCGTTTTCTCAACAGGTCTTCGATAAACTACGAGTATGTTTGCCTTTGTTCCAGGTCGAAGTGGATCCAAAGACAAGAAACGAGTTCATCGCTTTGATGAAAACGTTCTGTATGAGACTAAGAGGCGCGACTATGCATCTCTTGAAGTCTAATTATGTAGCAAGCCTAAGAGGAAACACTGCTGAATCCTGTAGTGGAGACACATCGCCGGAACGAGGACAAGGAACTATTGACATACAACAGCAACTCACATGGCATCTTGCTTTTCGAAGGTGGTATATGGTATTTCTCCTTGATGAGCTACGGCCCACAGCCTCATACCAGAGCCATATTACAGCGTTGAAGATTCTGCACGTAATATTTGACGGAGAATTGACAGGACGGTCTTCGCTCTCAAAATTGAATCACGAATACTTTCGTGCCTTGGCAGAAGGAAATCCACGTGGTCTGCACTTGAGGCCGCTGTCTGATCTGCTACTTGATCCATTCGACGATGTACGTCAAACAGCCTCAGAGATCCTACAATCAGATCTTCTCTTCAATTCAGTGCCTACATTCCCGACAGAAAGCGATGAGACAAATGAAGTGGCTGGATCAGAGCACAAGTGTCGACTCCGTAATGATGCCAATAGCTCGTTACACAGCGCGTTGTGCAGTGCCGAGTCTAGAGCAGCACTTACTGGTCGTGCAGACCACGCTGATGGAGTAGGCAAATATTACAATCTGCTCTATAGCTCGAGTCTAGTGTTAGGCCAACCAATCGCGTGGTATGAATGTAACTTTCTAATAGTAGAGCACCTTCTTTTCGCACTGGAGAAAGAGGTCAGTGTTGCTGAGAATGATTTGCCGCTGGCAGTCGCCAACGCTTCGCTTCTTGGACATATCATTGCTTTGAAGTATGAGTATCCTTGTCAAACCGTATACCATCAAGATCTGACGGGCTTGTAGATATATCACAAGCCGTCACGATTACTTTGGATCACTACACGCTTCGATATCGCTAAGGCTAAGCAAATGGCAAGACTTTAATAAACGTTTGTTCTTCATTTGCGATTCCGTCTGGAGAGCGGTTGCCGATATTCTTTGCTTCGATGCTCCCGAAGGTCATGCTGTAGATGATGAGGAGGCTGAAGACACCGACTTGGGTCCAAAAGACACGTTGTCGTTCTGCTGGAGAGCTTTGAAAGAGTCAAGGTGAGCTCTTCTTGACATTGATTTGAGCATCGTGTTCCTTTTTGACACTGCCCTCCAGCTCACTCTTGGATGCTATCCTCACGAACGAAGGCTATGGCCCAGCCTCTCCGTCAGAACATGGTCTTCAGTACCACGATTTTCAACAAATGGGGAATCTCAGCTTCAATCAACTGGCTGAGCTACGACATCGGGGCGCCTTTTCAACAGTGTCACAAACATTTTCGGCCTGTTGCGCCGCTTCCGCACGTTCAAGTGAGTCAGACATAGCCGACTTACCGTGGAATTGGTACAAAGTAGGTATTTATTGCCATTCATTACTCTACTAAAGCTCACATCATTTAGCGTGCTTTGGCATGTATACAAGCGGGTGCTTCGTCCCTTACTCGGAGATCCGCAGGTATACCAGCAATGATTACTGGTGTTCTTGCTGCTAAACCAACTAAATCCTTTTTCAACGATGTTATACTTGATTTACAGGCCATTGCTGACGCCCCAGTTGAGAGACTTGGGCCAGAAGGTGCCCGCCTACCTCAGGTACACGCTTTGAACTGTCTCAAAGATGTCTTTACAGATGCACGATTCGGATCCAGCACAGATAGATACATGGCTGACACCATGGAGATTGCAGTTTCGTGCCTAGAAAGCTATGTGTACGAAGTCTTCAGCTTAGCCAAGCCTATGTACCTACTGACAATGAAACAGGTGGGCAATACGTAATTGCGGTCTCATGCTCTTCAAGGCTCTTCTTCGGCGTCTCAATGGTGGCACCGACACCGCCTCGACGAAGCTTCCAAGCTCCCATCGGCAATCCTCCCACCTAGTGTACGATAGATACCCTAATATCCCAAACCTAATCCTTAGGCTTCTTCGAGATCCACCATCGGCTTATGGTAATTCAACTGTGCATGCTCACAAGATCTTCCCGGCATTAGAGATAATCGAACGATCAGGGCTACCAAAATCATACAAAACTGAAATCATGCGATCTCTTTGGCAGCACGCGGAATCTCCAAATTGGTCTATTCGCGAAAAGGCCGCAAAAACTCTCAGCTGTGTGATTGATGAAAGAGATCTTTGTGAACACGCCAACGTAATCCTCGCTTCATCCTTTTGGCCATCGCAGAACGTGCTGCATGGAAGACTACTCTGTCTGCACTTTCTGGTTGCCGGTGCCAAAATGCCGATCTCAGACAACCTTCTACGTAAGCTAAACACATATGGGATTAGGTATAGCCCACTGACCATGTACCAGATGCCTATGAAGGATTATTACCGCTACTTGAAGCATCGTGGGAAGCCTTGGTCGTCCTCAATCCTTGCCCTCTCACGATGGCAGCGTATCTCAGCATTCAAGCCGATCTGTACACTATTCTTCTCAAATCTGACAGTAAGTCAACAATTCCCCGTCATCATAATGCACTCTTGACACGATGTGTGTAGGCTCAGCGATACAACATGCGGGGATCTCACGTCTTGTTAGTCGAGTCCCACCACTGGAATCATCGCAGCAAACCGAAAACCCTGTTTTGGCCCTCCAGGAAAATGCTTTACGGCGGTTACTGTGGTTGGAATACCATGCAACTGAACTCGCCACGAGTATTAGAACTCTTAGCCAAGCTCGAGCTTCAACTGACCAGGTCGAAACGGTTCTTGTGGTGAATGGAGCTGGAAATGATATATCTGACGAGGAATTCATCGCTATTCTTCGACACGAGCCCCTCGTTGTCCTCCAGAAGGCGGCCGGTCTGGTGCGCAAGGCTCGTTCGAAGAAGGTAGCATTATTACAATCACATGATCCAAGGCGCATTGATCTTGAGCTTGCTATACATGGGCACCTGCTTGGGACTGCATATGAACCTTGGAGAGACTGGATGGAAATGGATAGATGGATTCGCCAGTTGATTTTGGCAGGTTCTGAGCGATCCGTGAGTTCAATTGACTCACTTCTGGAGACAAAATACTAAGCAATCTTGACAGGAACTTTGCACCAGGCTAGCGGCAGCACGCTCACTTTGGGAGTTTTTTGCTGAGACGTGCAAATGCGACGACCGGCCAAAGCCTTCATCTGGGTTACTAGGAGTGTACCTTGTGCTCTATGACACTCTGATAGACGATGATGAAGACGTGCGTGGTCTAGGAGCCCGAACGGTCTCCTCACTGCTCTCTGCTGTGGAATCCAGACCTTCCGACGGCTGCGTCAAAAGCCTGTCATTGTCTCCTTCTGCTGCGAAACGCCGGCTTCTCCGCTTCCTTGAGGAAAATTACGAAACATCGAAGAAGCTCTGGGTCGAAGCTGTGGAGCGACTGACTGGCGTATTGACTTCAAACAGCGCGAAAAAGTGTAATCGTCTTTCGAGCCGCCAGGATGATAGCAATGATTTGGATTTCCGGCTTCGTCCAGTCGCTAACCTTTTGTTTGAGGCGCAAATAAACCATTATGCTGTCTTTGTAGAAGAAAAACAAAATCTCTACATCGACACTGTACGCGAGGCGGATGATTGGGCTACTGTGATAGAAAAGATGCATCCTGATGCTTGGAATCCGAAGATGACAGCGATTCTCGAATCATGGACCGTCGAAGGCCTGACCCATTTCCTCGAAATCTATGAAAATCATATCGACGGCGCACTGAGCCCAATCTCGAAGCCTGAAGTCTATACGTTATGGATGCGTGTCATACTATCCGCGAGAATCTTGATAGCTCGGTCTGGTCCAGTGTCAGAGAAAGGCAAGGCGAAAGAGAATGTGTGTAGGGGCCTGCTAGAGAAGTTGTTGAAGCTGGGTAAGCAGAGATTACTGCACGATTTGTTGCTGGAAAGGATCGAGTGTATTTTAGAGAACGTACCACATCCGAGTGAGGAAGGTGTTGAAGGCTGGTAGAGGTGTTGAGGGATATCCAGGGTGTAGGACATCGCGAAGTAGCATTGAAGTTTGATTGTTGATACATAGGCAAGAAAATCAACAAACCAGAAACAACTAAGATCTGGGAGAAATTCCAAAACAACCTTCTCAACCTTCAAAGCTTCATACGAGAACCACCTTCACATTTTCTACCCCGGCACCAAGCGCTGTTCAAACATACTTCACCACCAAAGTACACACGAACTTGTATACAGCACCCACTGCCGAACAATAACACTATCAGCTCGATTCATCTTCGAGTACAACATTATTTGCGCTTCTGGTTTAGCATAGTATACACCATCTCTCCAATATCCCGTTGCCTCAGCTGACCATTGAATAATAGGCACCTTATCCCAACTTCAACCGACTCTCCAAATTATGAATCTGCGTGGCAACTGGGCCGTCGGCATCATCATAGCCTGTGTCTTCATCGGGTGCGCCGTCTTCTTCGTTATACTATGGTTCACGTGGGGAAAGGTACTGCGGCAGCTGAGGGATAGGAGGATTGCGAGGATGAGGGCGAGAAAAGCGGAGAGTGTAGAACTGGGATCGGCAAGCTTGACATAATGGCTGGGATCCGTGGTCATGTTGTGCGGGATAACCCTGGGCTACTTGCTGGGCGGTGAGGTGGCGAAGGCGGAGGGTAGCACAAGATTGGTTGGGGGAGGGGTCTGATTGTACATGAGAGTGAAGGTAGCATGCAATACCATCATTCATTACCCATCCCAAGGATTTCCTACAAAGGTTTTTACATAGAAAAGTCTTACTGAAGGTGTCTTTATTTCTGCCAGAAGCTTCGCAGACGCAACAAGAGCCCGTCATCTGTATCAAGAGAGTCGAATACCTCATTTTGTGCAAACCAAAAGTCTCTGCTCCCTCACAGCCTCTGAATCCCTTACGCAATGGCGACTCTAAGCTCGGATCTCCCCACAGTCATCCTACGAACCTCTCAATCCCTTTCTCCCACAGCCACACCAGGCAGCGACCCAGGCACTAAGATCATCCTCGTCGCGCCCTCACCCAACAGCTGGTCTAGCTGGACGCCCACCGAAAAAGATGGTGTGATCGTCGCTAGTGCATTAGCTGGGCTGCTTTTGGTATCCGTGATAGCATGGCTATACTTGATAAACAAAAAGCGACAAAAAAGGCTTGGGGAACTTGAGCGTGGGCCCGATCCCAACAGGAAAGAGCAAAGGGCTAGCGTTAGCAGTGTGGTAAGAGGTAAAATGAGGGCTAGAAGCCGCAGCAACAGTCGCGGCAGGTCTCGTAGCATGAATAAGCCGCGTGGTATTGAAGGATTAGATACCATTGAAGTGGGACCTGCCGCCGAGATGGCGCTGAGCAACTGGCAGGAAAGTGGGGCATCTAGAAATGCTAATATTGGGTCGTCACGTCGTGATGAAGAGCGACGACCTCGTTAAACACATGTCAACACAAAGTCAATTTCCATTAACGCCTTGATTTTTCATCAACACCGACTTCAAAGGCGCGAAAGCGGTAATACCAAAATGGAGCATTCATCGCTACCCCTTCACACTGCCAATGTAGGCAACAAGGTGTTCACGATCCACGATATCATAGCTTGGAAACGTGAAGAAGCAGAACACAGAGGTGAAATAGGCTTCGGTGTGAATTATCGGGACATGAGCGAAATCGCTCAACTGTTCAATTTTGACCTTGATGGCAATGACCAATGGCCATATGGCGTCGATGATCACGCCTCCCTTGCCCAGTATGCCGATGAACAACACGACCATAAGCTCTTTGTCTTCCATCAAGAGCGCGAACGGCAGCGTCTCATGGATGACATGCAGCCTCTAGTTGCATCGACTGAAAAAATATGTTGAACAGAAACTTGCGGCTTTGAAATGCAAGAAGACCAAGGACTGCCGCAATCTGCGCCAGAAGGTAGCTGAGCTCACCGAGCTTGAGAATCCCAAGCCAAAGCCCAACTACGTCGAAGTCTGGGTGAGCGTTGGGCCTGCCGATGGCCTCGACCAAATGATACAGGTAAGTTCTGCGAAATCATTGGCCTCCCATCCTTAGATGACCGCAAAACTAGCTCAACTTGCCTCTCGTCTCTACTATTGCCGAGATCAATCAGATGCTACGCGAAGGCATACATGACGAGCTGTTGTTGAACAACCCTACTGCATCTCCGAGCATGCCTGTCGCCGAAGAACGTGGTCCCTGGAAGTACCAACTTCTTTCATCTGACCTCACGAAAGTCATACAGAAGTCCTCAGTGCTGCTCCAAACCGACAATGACTATAACACGATGATTAAGAAGGTCAACGAGGGCTCTCAAGCACCGATACCTGTGCTGACACGGGTAATTATGTATTTATATCTGACATCCAGTTGCTGACTCTGGCGGCAGGAAAAGACTGCCAAGCCAGGAGCAACAGCTGGCGATGTTGACCAAGTCAAGACAACGGAAGTAGGAGACAAGGACATCACGATGGGAGAAGGAGCGGGTAAGGCGTCCGAGTCTGGAAGTATCAAGCAGGACGGTCTTGTCTGGGACAATGATGAAGTCTATGATGAACCACTCGACATGGACGGCAATCCCTACTTCGACCCGCCAGGCCCCATAGATTGGGACAAAGTGGGCAAGAAGCTGGAGAAGCATGGCGGCGAGTGGCCTAGTGAGATCGATGAGGAGAAAAAGATACTGACCCATAAGATGCATGCGCGTGATTGGGGTTACGAGTATAATGGAGAAGAGGAGCTGTAGCATGTGCGGAAAAGTTCGACGCTGATGCATACAAGACATGATATGAGGGTGCCACCAGGCAACGCAAGGTTTATGACATTGTCAGATTAGATCAAGTAATCGCTATCATCGACTATGCAACGAATCCAACAGAGTCGCCCAGCATCCTCCCAAAACCATCTACGTAAACCGCAAGGCTTCGGCCAAGATACAAAAGCTGCCCCATCATCATCATCCCACTGTGAAGCAGATCACAGTCATCAAGCGTAGCTCTATCATCATTCAACATTTGCGTTACTCATACTATAAAGAGTGAGTTGTTGTTATTTTTTGCAGTCAGGGATCGGCATGATTTTTATGCCGCTAAGCCCTGGCTAGCGCGATCCAGTCATTTTGCGCTCGCGAAGATAAAGGTGACGAGTTCCCCCGCCTGAAAATTCGCGGAACCAGACTCGAGGAATTTTTGTGCACGAGATTGCATAATTCATAAACTCACATTCGCGCTGCATAACGAAGCCCTACAATATAGCCCTAATACTATCGTTTCATTGCAGTGCAGTCAGGAATGTTGTACTGATATTGGTTGTACAATATCAAGTGACTGTCTACTGCAAGGAGTGAAGCAAGTCAGATCTCGGTAGCGCTGTCTCACATTCTTTGCCAAGCAGACGTCGCGATGGACGACGAATTCGGAACATATGCACCTCAATCGCCTGATCTGTCGGGTTTCCAGACATACAACGAACCAGATCCCTTTTCGAACCACCAGGACTCATACTACCCTCTCCAGCAACCTCGGACATACGACACCTCATATCACCAACAGCCCTCAGCTCACGACCCCTTTTCATTCGGCTCACCGCAACCATCGTATCACTACCAACAACCAACGATGCCTTCAGCAAACGGCAAAGCGAGAGCAAAAGTCGATCCCTTAGATGATGACTTTACCCCGGAAACGTCGACAGCCCAAGCCAGCGGAGGCCGCAGATCAAAGAAGATGAAGGTTGAAGAGGAGGTGTGTGCGAAACCAGCGCCGGGCGTGGACGAGGGGATAGAAGTGAAGACGAAGTTTCCAGTCGCGAGAATAAAGCGGATTATGCAGGCGGATGAGGATGTAGGGAAGGTGGCGCAGGTTACGCCTACTGCTGTCTGTAAGATTTCCCCTCCCACCATGGTCAGTATTGAAGGAAAGCAAGAGCTGATGAATAAAATTGAATAGCGAAAGCACTCGAACTCTTCATGATCTCACTCGTCACGAAAGCGGCCACCGAAGCAAGGAATAAAGGCTCGAAACGAGTGACGCCGGTGCATTTGAAGCAAGCTGTGGAGAAAGATGAGCAGTTGGATTTTCTGGCAGAGATTATAAGTAAGGTGCAGGATGCGCCAGCTGCGAAAAAGAAGGACGAGGAGGATAGTGATGAGCTAGAGGCGGGGAAGAAGAAGAAGAAAGGGAGTGGGAAGAGGAAAAAGCGGGAGGATGATGACTTTTAGTGAGGGCATATAGAATTAGTCACAGCTTGGGCGAGGGTACCTGCAGGGCTGGTTTGCTCCTTCAATCAGTTATGAGCGAGATCTAGGCGATAGTGCCTCTAGCTGGGACATAGACGGCCTGCGACATGAACGGAGCTTTTTGTATCTAAGCCGAAACACTTCGCTGAATTTGTTCAAGGGAGCGGACAATTGTTTGACTTCGGCTTGAGGTAGTGTCGCTATGCCTTTGCCAACTTGGCCTCTCCATGATGTATTTCAGTGGATTCAGCAGTACGATGAAAGTGGTGTAGAAAAGATCGACGCCCGGCTTTTCATCGGCAGAATTACCATCGCGTCGCGACTTCACTCGTAGAGATCCATTACTTCGCTCTGGGACAAATGATGTTGCATAAAACATGGATATCGTAGGCCTCCTTGATTCTTGCTGGCCTTACATCTGCTGATTGAATCGGCAGCTGTCCAAGCTTGTGGGAGGGACCAGTGCTTCTCCAACCCGGCAACCCGGTTCCAATGTGCCCCAGCAGCGTTTGATTCGCTTCAAGAGGATACTTGATAAATTACAGGTACTGAACCATGGCACAATATGGACGGACGTCCACTGACTTCTATAGTAGCAAGTAAGTCGCCGAAACAATACAGGCAAACAAACAGTTTCTTCGGGAACCACCCTAGCATGCTTGGAGGGTATACACGAGATACTCCAGGATGAGTCGCATACGCCGGTCCCCCATCTCTGTGCGCGACATGTGTCTACTTTCCAGATTTATACCATCTTTGCTCAGGTAGCAATCACTCATCACGATGAGCCCATCATCCAGGTAATCGTCGATATCTTCAAAATTCTCACAGACAGCGAAGAGGTGGAATTCGTAGAAAACAAAGGGTTTGCAGAAGCCTTGATTGGTCTTATCAGCAAAATCTCGACTACAGGGTCGTTCATGGTCTCGGCTGATACGGAGGCACGGATTGTGGAGGTTCTTTTTGGAATTGCTGCAAAACTACGGCTAGAGCCAAAGCTGCTTCCGACGTGGTTCAGACCAGTGGTCCAAGAAACAGTACCAAATGGGACAAAATCGAACGTGAAAGCAGATAAAGAGGCTTTTCCACTATTCTACCTGACGCTAGATTACGTGCACCATGAAGGTAGGGCAGGCGACTTTGCAAGGACTGGGCTGCTCTACATCGTTGAACTAGCCACTACCTCGGAAGCATTGGAAAGGTGGATCGTCGAGAGCGATCTAGCTACTCTGATGGCGAGTGGTCTGGGAGCGCTGTACAGTCAGCTTAGCAGGAAGCTTGTAATATCGTTCGCGCAAGTCTCCGTACCAGCTATCATATCATTCTCAGAAGCTCCTAGACCACAAACACCTCCAGATGCGGAGAAAACTACGTCGCCTGAATTCCAAGCCCATCTAGCTACTTTCCTCTCGTACCTGGTGTTCTGGCAGGATGTCCTGGAGCACTGCAGCTCGGAGGACGTCAAGCGATCCCTGATCGATCACTTCAAATTTCTCTTCCTGCAACAACTGTTGTAAGTGATTTCCCCATCCCAGACCCTCATCAATTCTTACCAGCTATCGCAGATATCCATCTCTCATCGAGTCTTCGGACATAGATGGCGGATCTTCCGTTGCTATCCTGACCTATCTAAGATGCATCATCGAATCCATGGATCATGCCGACCTCCTACAAGTCACGCTTCAATATCTTTTGGCAATCCCAGACAAGGTCGAAGATACTACCGTACCAGCAAGGCCGACTACCCTAGCGAGGCGAAGAAAGTCGCAGACACTGATCACCAATCTAGCTCAAGGGCAAGAAAAGCCGATGCCAGATCTCTTCACACTTGTCGATCTGGTGATTACAAGTCTACAATCCCGCAACCAGCAGACTGTTACAGCCACGCTTCGGCTTGTGTCGGTCCTTCTGCGAAGCCAGCACCAATATGCTGTCGGCTCAATCATCAAAACTCAGCCTTCCGATAAGGACCTATCAGCGCGCACATGGGCTGCTCATCAGAGGGACACCGCAGTTCTTTTCTCCTTCATTGAAGATCTTGTCGAGAATGAGGAACTTGCCGAGGCATATGAGGCACACCTTCAGGATGCACGTACGCTTCTTGAATCGCACTGCTGCTCATCCGCCCTCTTACCTCTGCCTTATTCGGCTCCAGCGTCTCAAGGGCAGACCAGGATGGGAGGGTCTCACATAATGAGACTGGAAGACCCTCTCATTAAATCGCTGATCTCGTTACTTGAGGACTTTCTGGTAAACGATATCAGCACGAATCTTGGTCTGACGCAGGCGTTTGCGACGTTAGCATCATGTGGACATACTCGCCTCGAACCCTGGTTTCTTGAGAATCCAGTCCAGCATGAGATCTCCTTCAATCAGAGTCTCCCTTTGGATGACAATGCCAGCGATTCTGAACACGACGATACGGTCACACTGAAAGAAAATGTCAGCCCCGTGAAAGGACTGGATGCTGGGCGAAACGACCATTCTGATGTTACCCGAAGTCCCCTTGAAGCATCACACAAAGCCAGCTCCATCACCTCTCCTGTTTTCGCCGCTTTTGATAACCTCGTCGGTCAAGTCGAGAAGTTCCGTCGAGAGATTCAAGATTTCGATACGTACCTTGCAGAGCGCCGTCATGTGTTCAGAGTTGGAGAAGACATCGACAAGGCTCTGGCTAATGAGATGCCTCCACCACGAAAGTCTGGGGACTCCAAGAGACCTTCAGACTCCCGGACTAGAGGCGCACCACACCTTGGCTCCATCTCGGAACGGCTAATGTCTGAGACGTCTTCAGCTGCTGGGTCACGATCTAGCTCACCTAGAGGGAGGCAGCCAGTTGACCCATCGACGGCCGCCCTCGTAGCGCGGCTAAACCATCTTCGTATATCTCCCTCGCCTAGCCCTTCCAAACCTGGATCTAGAGCGTTCTCGCCGTCGCCACTACAGCAAGATTCCATTGCATCAACGCCATCGAGAACAGTCGCTACACCTATGGGACCAGGTGATGCGCTTCGCCAGAGAATCAAGGTTCCAACTACTTCTAGTGGGAGAAGCGACGTCAGAGATGTCAGTAGCGAGACCAGCAGCATGCGAAGCGAGTCTGTCAAATCTGAAACGAAGCATGGTGAAGAAATAAAAGAGGTCACCCTCAGTCATCTACTTACCAATGTTATCATCTTGCAAGAATTCATGCTAGAGATGGTCGCCATTGTTCAGGTCAGAGCCACTTTGTTTGGAAAGATCAAGTTTGCAGGATAAAAGACTGTGGTAAGTGGACCAAAGCTTTCCAAACCGATTATACCATGATATTCAGCTGTAAAAGTTTCAATTGGATCTAAGAACAAAGATTATCTTATGGGTTAGCGTGCCCAGATCATACCCTGCCACTGCGCAGGGAATAACACCCAGGAGACCAAATACGTACCACCACAAAGACCATCAACTAGATGCATACCAATCGAACGGTAAAACATCCATAGTCATTTTCCCTGCAGTGCCCAACCCACTAATCTTTCCCATTTTATTATATCTCACACACATTGCCTTCAACGTCACAAACGCCTGCCAAAGATCATAATAGGTGCTCGTATCCACGACATCGGTTGCTTTACTTGAGGCGCTCACGGCCGCAATGCATCCATTGGGAACTAATCATCATTAAAGGAACATTCAATGAGACCGAGGACCAGACAACTCACATTTCGACATCCACACCTTTGGCAAAACCTCCTGAATTCCCAGCCAACCTTCTGGCCCGAACGTGATCAATTGGCTCGACGCTGCTGGTAGACTCTGTTCCAATTCATTGCAATAGTCGTGGTAGGGGTACTCACGGTCGTCGTAGCATTCGACGTTGCGTGGGATATTGGGGCGGAGGATGAGTCCTATGTCACGATTTGGGCCTAAGGGGGTTTTCAGCTGTAGATCTTTGGAATCAATGAGGTTGCATTAGCTAAGTCGTCATGGGAAGAGGCGCTTACCAATCTTAAACACAACACCACCCTGCCCATTCCCCCGCAGCACGCATTCATTTATTAACACAGCAGCAGCTGCTTTGATCTCGTCACCTGTTGCGAGCGAGGATTGCGTTTGTTGGCGCTTGATCAGGTCGAGTGTGCAATATCCGTCGCCTAGGGTATTTTCCTTTCGAATTAGTATCCGTCTCCTGCCCCTGATGGGACGAGGTTTGGAATGCACTCACCGCTCATCCATCGCACTGGTAGCTCTAAATCCCATTTCGCGAGACCGGGCATGCGCGTTCCGATGGTTAGGTAGCGATCTGGTGGATAGGAGAATTGGTTGAGCGCATCGAGACAGGAATTGTAGGTCAAATCATGGCCGAATTTGCATTGCACTTCGAGTTCGTTCGAGGGCGATGGGAGGATGGGGGTTGTGAGGTTCAATAGGGGTGGTGAGGAAGGCGGAGTTGTGGTGGTGTTGAGAGTTGAGATTAGGGTTTCTTCGGTCGTGGAGAGGTTGTAGGTTGTTGAGGGGAAGATATTAGAGGTGTTTTGGGGGAGGTTCAGGGCTTGTGTGGAGGCTGGGAGGAGGATGAGAAGAGGGATGGGAAATATGGTTGATGTTTGTATTAACATGATTTGATATGGGATTTGCCAATGGAAAGGGCCGAGTGATGCATACCTTAGTATATGCAGGTGACTTACGAAGAGGTAACCTATAGGTTAAGCGGCAACAGGATAGCACGCATCGGACGTGCTTGCGCTCGGATGGAAGTGTCATTGTAGAAGCGATCCGTCGCACGTTCATGAAGCGGCTTTTTCCCGCCAATCCAGACGCTTCGAGGTGTAGCAATTGCTTCTCAATCTTTGGTTCCACGTTTGAGCATTGATAGATGACTGATTTCGAAAGGCTGAGCTCCTACTTTCCACTATCTCTCCACATTCGATAATTTGTCTCGTCACTGTGTACCATTCTCCAACTTGAACATGCTTGTACAATCATCTCAAGCAATTTTACATAGCCTCAAGACTATGTCCTCGAGACAAAACCAGAGGCTAGCTCGTGTCGAGATTGTCCCACTAAATAGTACTTAGACTGAATCATGGATGGTTACATTTTGGGCTTTTCTGGAGATCCAAAAGAAAATAAGCGCTATAGCCGTAGTCAAACACATAAACGAGGCAATGGGGAGTCGTCAATATTGGGAGGATGCGTTGGACCGTCTTTCTAAATTATAGCATTTCTCATTTACTTATTTCTGCATAGAAGACAAAGAAGGCGGACACTCGAGGAGTAGTAGTTCGTGCGGTATGATAGCAAACAAGAACGAACATTGCAGTCCAATGACCGAAGCCTGAATGTAGCATGTTATTCATCAAGCCAAAGGAGCTGAGGTATAGATACATGCCTCTCGCAATCTATTTTCGGTACTTGAGTTATGTTGGCGAGGCTGCGTAGGAGGAATTTAGGGGGAGTGTTTATGTCTTGGCGCCAAGAACTGATAAGCGAGCCGAACTTCTACTACGTAAGCACAACTTCTCCGTGGACGTGCCCAGTGAGCCAGTGACCATTGAGTAACGGAAGAAAGCTTCAATAAATAAAGAAGATAACATTTAAAAAGCAGCGATATAAGTACTATGTCCGTTTGGGTACTGGACTTAGCACCGTCTTCCCACATGATACAGACTTATGAAAGCATCCAAGACACGTAAAATTGACATGGGACGAGGACTTACCCTCACATATCCAAAAAGCAAAACGCAAGTGTAGTTGCCAGTGGTTGACTAGTTGCACTGAGGATCGAACTCAGAACCTTCTCGGGTATCATTCATATAAGTTGTGAACGAGAAATCATAACCATTAGACCATGCAACTATCTGATTCGACATTTCAATCGCTAAGATTTAATTGATTATATAGCTCGGCCGCAAAACGATGAAAGAACAAGGAAACCTGCGATTCTTGTAGCTAGCTCTCGACTCGGTCGAGCATTGTGAGCAGAATCATGGCGTTCCCCCACCCTGTTACAAAGAAATACACCAAGGTCCGTAATAGCTTGAGTATGTCTGGAGAGCTTGTGTACCAGGCTTTAAGCGTTCTGTGCTCGAAGTTATGGATGGGGTACGCCTTCGCAGGCATGATAGTCCCTCAATCAGATCGAGTTGAGAAAAGCCAAAGGGACAGGAAAGTGGTGCGGCCTCTATTGCGTCTCTGTGATTCAGACAATGCGTCACAAGATCGACGACGCAACAATTCCAGGACCAGAACCCAGTGCGAACATTCCTAGTAGGCAATCTTTAGCATTGATTGATAGGTATACGATCTCGGTCCTACCGTCATGCTGACATGAATGGTAGATCTGGCTAGTGCCAGTGGGGAATTGCATTGTTGCTCTGTCATTAGATTATCGTTTGATTTGCAGTGATATTTCCCTTACTTCTTCGATGTGGTTATCTTCTAGTGTCTTACGTACGAGCGTCTTGGGCTTGTTCTCAAAAACAGAACGGTGCAGATCGAGAGGACTTGTGAAGGGTGGTGCCACCAGGAAGCTGGCATCTTCTACTTTCATCAGGAACATTCACATGGTGAATTCCAAAACACCCAAGCCAGTGGGGCAATTTCCAATCAATGCCGTACTTAATTGAATTCCATGATCTGCGGATTGAAATGGACACTGTGCAGAACTAGCGCTTGACTACGTAAGGTTTTCCTTCACTTCAGTCCCATCTTTCAGGTGAAAGTTTGGACTGGAGTATTTTCTTTCTTCCTAATCTATCTGACCCTTCCGACTCCTCCTTTCCTCGCTTGGACTGTTTTGTTTTCGAAGCATTGATTATACTACACAACAGTCTGTTGATCTTGCCTGCCACCCTTCTCACAGACCTCACTACTCGAAGATTCAAATTCAAGTCAAAGGCTAGGCCTGCTACTCTCGAGAGATCATCTCAGTCCTTCCTCACGCTTCATGATCTCAGCAACTTTTCAGTGTTGGCTGGCTCCCGTGACGGTTATACTCACGTACGAAACGGCAGACACGGCTAGCAGCTATCGATTCTCGCCTACCAGCGAAGAACACGAGACTTTCGTCTTTCGATCCGGCAATTGTGCTTTAATTGTTCGCGGCAACTCACCCTTGATGAGGTCTACCGGAACTCTACTTCAACATCATATTGACTTTTCAAGCATCCTAGATTCTTACTACACAAAGCACCTAGGCTATTCGCCACTTCTATCCACCAGGATTGTCCGATCTCGGGCAGATCTTCATCACAATGGCCAGCCCTGACTTCCTATGGAAGACCGAAGGAATGCTCTCCAACCGTGTTGGGACTGATCATATGGATGGGAGAACCATCCTCATTGGTCGGGAAGGCAAATACGTTCGGCCTTGGAATCATTGTATCCCCTTCGAGGCTCTTGCAAACGACAATCTTCCGCCCTTCCACGTACGACTCAGAGATGATCAGGTCGGGCATCTCGCCCGCTATGCACGCTCTTCACCCAGGACGATTCCCGTTCGAAAACTTGGATTGTGGTGGTCATGGGATTTTGATCTTGTTGGGAAAATAATACCGACTCGAACGAATTGGGGCCCTGCACATGTTGGACAATGCACTGATCCTAGCAAAGCGTCCCTTAGGGGTGGTCTACCAATGCTAGCCTATATCGACCCATGCTTACCCCCTACCTACACATCTTCTGACAAGATTATGCCTCAAGGGACTTCCGAATTGGGAATCAGCTCATTATTGAAGCGAAAGGCAATGAGCGATACGAAGTCTGAGCCAAACAGTGACTCCAAAAAGCCATGCCTTGGATCAGATAACATCAAGACCATGAAAGCAGAGGAAGTAAAGGACTCAAAGCTTGCTGCTCCAAAATTCGAGACCAAACCACGCCTGTTCGTCGAAAATTGTTCCGCTAAAGAAGCATTGGCCTTCTACGAAATTCTAACATCAGAAGTCCGTCGAAGCCAAGATCGGATCTTGGCATTGGAAAAGGAGCTGGAGTCAAACAGCGTCCAGGCCGAAAAAGACTACGACGAACTGCACCAGAAATGGACGAAATGCTACGACAAGAAGAAAGAAGAGACTGAAAAATTAAAAGTAGAGCTCGAAGTCTCCGACAAGCTCCTCCAATCAAGCAACAACACCATCACAGAACAGTACAAACAGCTCGCCATCCTCAACCAAACCCAGCGTCTCCTTCAAGAAAAGGAGCACGAGATCAAGACCCAGGAAGAGAAACTAACCCGTTGGGAGGCGCAAGCCCGAGCAATGCTCGGAGGAGCCCTGCCCAGCATCAACGAGACAGCCACCGCCACCATCACGACCACCACAAAACCCACTACCAACCCGAAAAACGACGGCAGCGAAGGGGACAAAGCACCCGTCAAGACATCTCAGCCCAGCTCAAAGACCGCCTTACCTACCACAGGCGGGAGAGCTCCTGTTAAAACACCTTTGCCAAGTATGTTGGGTACAAAGGCCCTGGCAAAACCCAACGGCATCGTGAACGGAAAGTACACATTTACCCCTCAACGGTGACCAGCCCGTCTATATATCATGCTGTCTCGCAGTGACGTGGACCACTGGGAGTAACAAGGAGGTATGGGAGGGCCTGTGCCTTCTATGAATCTCCATAGGCAGCGACAGGGGGGATGAACAAATGGCCTTCAGCGTCGTGGAGCTTGAGCATATCAAATAAACATTGGATGGCGATCAAGGCATTAGCAGCAGATCGTGGGTCTCCTTATTTACATCTTTCTCATCAGAATGGAACTCCATTGGCAGCAATTCAATCAGTATCAACAGCACCAGCACCAGCATTTGAAGAGTTCTTGTAGTTAGCATTAACATCATGATTAGCATCTGCATTGATATAGTCACGGGGATAATTATAGAAAGCAATACCAGCAAGGCTTAGGCCGCAGCCTTGGTCCAAGCAATGAAATGATAGTAGTGATGATTCATGAAAGCAAATGTTGAACTCCATTTCCATACAATGCATTACCAACATCAACGACTTGTCCAGTCGTCGCACAGAAGCTCCCAGCCAGCAAAGAGTTCTGCTTATCCAAAGCTCATGCCCATCTATCCAGCACCCAAACACCCAATCACTCGCCCAACTTCGTCCTCAACCGATCCACTTCAGCGGTCAGCTTGCTAATTTCTTGACTCTGCGCACTCATGGTTTTCGTCTGTATCTCTAACAAGCTCTTGATCTCAGCCAAAGAGCTCTGAATAGGTTGCTCTGTGCTCTTGGACATTTGTTGTTCTGTACTCTTACTCATTGCATGCTCCGTACTTTTGCTAGCAGGGCCTTGTGACGGGGGGCTAGGAAGTTCTTCGACTGTAGACTTGGCGGCTGGTGTTTGTTGTGTTTTGATTTGTGTTTTGGTGTCTTGGCTTGCCGCTATTTGTGAAGCTGTCTCAAAGTCATCAGGCTTGTCTTTGACAGGTGACAGTGAGTCACCTAGTCCTCTTGACATCGCTTTGGGCTCTGACTTATCGACGGGGGCAGCTGGAGAGGCGTGCTTTTCGGAGCGATCGATGGGTTTAGCTATCTCTTCAAAGTCTGAGCTGTCTTCTGCTGATTCGTCCTCCTTGTCGTCCGTGAATTTAGATGCTAGATCTTTAATAGAAGCAGTCTGTTGGTTCATAGAAGGTGGGGGCCCTCGGAGGGTCGACGCTGGTGGAGTGGGCTCTGGCTGAGGCTCAGGTGCCTTCTTAACAGGTGAAGGGGCCTTAGGCGATGAAGCACGGGGGGTAGGCTTGTAGTCTGATGCCACTTCTGCCGGCTCTTCACCCGCGTAGACGCTCGCCAGGTCGATCTTGGGTGGCAAGCCTTCCTTTCCTTCGAACCAATCTTCTGCTGACATTGCAGACTTCGAACCCACGGTAGGTGGGAAGATATCGTCCTGGAATACCTCAGCTCGCCGAGGCACAAGAAAAGAAATCGGCTCAATGTATGAGTCGTTGACAGTCTTGAAGGCTCTCATAACTTCGTTCTCGTGCGTGTTGACGCCGCGCTTGGGAAGGAAGGCGACACCTCGTTGAGGATCGGCAGACTTGTATTCGGATAAGAACTCGAATTTGCCATTCTCGTATTCGAAGTAGCGGATGTTACCATCACTAAAACCAGTCAGCGAAATAATTCAGTAGAGAAGGGAAAAACTTACCCTTTGCCAGCCAAGTATAGACATTGAGTACCATCATCCCAGAACGGCATGCAGACCCCAGATATAGCGTCAAGCATCTCAAAACCTCCTACTGGCTCCTTCGGCTCTCTGATATCCCATAGTCCCAATTGCCGATCACTCATCTTCGAGAATCCTGTCGTAGCCACTTTATCATGCTCGCCCATCCAGGTCACGCGACTGTTCTTGGCACCAGGGTGGCCAGGCACTACATGCGCAGGCTTTTCTTGTCGTACATCCCATATTCTTAGCTTCTTATCGCGAGAAGTCGTAACCATCAGAGAGCCATTGGCGCTCCATGAAAGAGATTGCACGATGTCAGTATGCTTGAGGGTAAGACGTGGGGAGCCTGCTTCGATATCCCAGAGCTTAATGCTATAGTCTCCCGATGAAGTCGCAAGAATGTTCTCGGCCGCTGGATTAAAAAGGACATGGCCGACTTTTCTGTGCATTCATCAGCTTGTAGTCCAGTGGCCAAGTAGCCAGAGACTACAGTTAACAGACCTTGAGTGTCCTACGAGCTTCTGTACTGGTGCAACATCCTGAGGCGATTCACCCTCTTCAGTCCGTAGTGTAAAGTCATCCGGGACTTTGTATATGAATGCCTGCAATGGTAAATTTATGGCTTTTCCAAGTCCGATTTGTTGCTTCCTACCTTGCCGTCATCCGACCCAGAAGCTATCAGCGAATCGTCAAAAGGACTCCTATAGACTGTATGAGTCTTCTCTCCTTACTCGTATAGATATCGTCTTCTCCTACCAATCTGTATCCAAGACTACCGCTGTATGTCCTCTGAAGAGCGGTAATTGCTCTGGTAATCGGCCCTTCTCATTGATTGGTATGACAGCAAAGGCGCCTCCTCCGCTAGCCTCCCAATTGACGGAGATATACTTCGGATTTGCCTAGGGAAGTGTCAGGGATTCTCCTCAATGCGGTCTTGTTGACCAAAGTACCTTCACTAGATTCGTGTCCCAGGCATTCCTCGAGATTCGTAGATTATCGTAGCATTGCTCCTGTAGAGCTGTTAGTCGGCGAGAACACGAGGCACGCAGGAGACTGCACCTTTCGTGTTGACCGGCCAAAGACGTGCCCTATATCGATCCTTAGCTCGTGGTCTGCATGGACCAGGGAATGTTGCTTACGGTACTTCGACGAGCGCACGAAGCGGCCTGACATTTGCGCGCATGCAACAGCGGATGGAGAAGTAGAGAGCGGCTTTCCTGATTTGGATCGTGGGAACGTACTTTGGCGATAGGTCGTATCTAGCGAACGAAGAGCATCAATGCGAAAAAGCTACAATGTTTTGGGAGACGAGGGAGACTTGGTCCCTTGGCAGGTAGCTGGAAGTCTTGGCAAAGATTAAAATGGCTACTGTTGCGGCTACGTAAGGCTACCATATTGAAAGCGCCAAGGTACAATGATTTATGATATTAGGCGTTGTCTTGATCTTTGCTTTCGTATAACTCATATGGATGCTGTACATGACGAGAGGTAGAAAGAAAGTCGTCAACACGAGCCTCAGATCGAAAAGACCTTGGAACACGATAGAAACTCAAGAGAATACTCAAGCATATGATCGAGGGCTCTATCCAATGTACTGAATTTGAACCTAGTGTTTCCCTTGTAAATCAAGGTGTGAGCAAGCCCGATGTGCCCTACTACCACGAGAGGCGTTGACACAAGGCTGCTTTTGCAAAAGTAAAGGAGAGAGCCTTTGAGCTGGGACACATAGGCTACAAAATTGAGACGAGAATCCTGGGGTCTGCGCTCCATCCAGGGGTCAATCGAACGGATCTCCTACAGAGCTATCCACATATAGTTCGATGAGAAATGTTAAAGCCTTTTAGAGAGTCTTCTTTATTGGCAAACCTTCGATATCATCCAAGAACAATGCATCAGAGATCTTCAAACAAGACTTGAAATGGAGATGGACCTTGGTCAGATGAGTACTGCTCATTCCCTATTCCAAACTCTAAGGCCGAACCATACCGTATAGACCCAGATAGATAGCCCTCAATTCTTCTCTATTTTTGCAATTGATTCATTAGCAATAGCAGGCAACTTTGACTAGAGAAACCACTTCGTCCGCACAATAGTCCGTCGTCACATGATCCTGGCAGCTCTTGAAGATCAAATCTGGAGTTTCCCCTCCTAATGGTCCGCAAATCGAATCCCACGAATGACCGCATTGATGAAAACCTTATACTACAACTGCTCGCATCCAGACAGCACGCCTTGACCTGGCCCATACTGTGGCAATCTCATACTCTGCAGCCGAGCCTTCGGGCAGCAGAGCTACATGCGGTTTCGCGAGGTTACTTTGCGGCTTCAAAAGTCACGTCTGAAGTCCCCGGATACTTCGCAATGAAAGCTTCTATCTTGAAAGAGGTAAATTGGTTAGAGCAGGGTGGGTAAAACTTTCAGAGGAAAGAAGTGAACGATTTGGTGGCAAAGGTGGAGCAGGTATTCCCAAAATGAAGAGAATGTGGAGTGTGAAGCATAAAATTTGAAGATGGTATGTATATGACTCGACGACGGGAGTTGTGGGGTTTCAGAAGCTATTTTTAGCTATCTTGAAATTCTCATAAAGAGTGAGATGTTGACGTCCACATGGTATCAGCGATTAGGCAGACTCTAGCACCCGGTCTCTATTCCTATGTATCCGTATAGAAAGCGTATCTTAACGCGGTGGCGGAGTGTCCCAGTCTGATTGAACCTGTATTCGTTATCGGCATGATGCTCTGAAGAATAGAGCCCAGTTGAGACTGCTTTTCCTAGGAATCGAATTACTTCCATATCCAGAACGTTGTTCTCCACAATAGCCAATCTTCAAGAAATTGAATGAATTGGACTGAAGTTGAGCTCGAATTCTCGAATAGCACCATGAACTTCACACTTTGACGCAGCCACGGATATCACCACATGTCCCCACAACTACTCGATTCTGGGTTGGCATCTGAGAATGACATTCTATGCATCTGTCCTTCTCGGCGTCAATGACACTCCTTGTAAAGCCTCTCGATTGACCGTGAAAATGTGTAGAGCTGGCGTTGGCGACATTCGGTGTTAGAACGCCTCTGTGAGCCTGTTGAATGATTCATAGACTTTCGGCCGGCACCTCTCGTGGACTATGATTTTCCCTTTTGACATTGGATTGCGACTTCAATGCTTGTTTCTCCTGCCTAGGTTCTTTCCCGTTTTCGACAGAGCTGAAAGCAGCAGTAAAAGGCTATATCCACTCCTCTAGTGTCAGCTGATTTCTCGTAAAAACAAATTGGCTGCCAAAGCGGCCAATATAGCTTGATTGTCATTGTTGTTATCCATTGAGGTAGAGCAATGTTGAAGAGGTTGGATCTTAGAGGCATGTTGCCCTCAATTGATCAAAGGCGATGCGTAAAGCCAAACATGGCGACACCTCAGACATACGCTCCCTCTTGCTGTTTTGGGCGATTCAAGTTCAGGTCTTACGCGTGTCTCATTTCTGTTGGCGCATGCATATGATCCATAAATCTGCAAATGATGATTTTGCGAGGTGGAGTGCCTTTGCTATGCACTCAATGGCGCTTCTTATCCCACACTCGAATGAAACTCTCCTTATCTCGGACGCCAAGACCGACCCTCTTGACCCTTCCTAGCCTGGCCAATGCCTCTGCTACTTTATCCAACACTCTCTTCTCCGCTGCACTAAGACCCTCAGGCTCCTCAGAGCCCAGTAGGGTATCACTACTACTAGCTCTATCGTCATGCATGAGATCAGAAGTAGTCGCACTTCTTGTTGCTGGCAACTGAGAAGTATTGTAGATGCTCTCCGCGATTCTCACTCGGATACAGTGGGTGGGCTTGCTGAGCAAGTTCCACAAGAAGGAGATATAGGTTCCTGGGATGGGTGTGGTGATGTCGGCAGGTGTGTAGCGCAGACTTATTGGAAAGATCTTTGCTTTGGGGGGAACAGTGAGAAGTGATGTGCTGAACGGAAGTATACCTCTGCCATTCGTTGTTGTGCACTCGGGAAACACAACAACAGCTTGGTGTGGATGCTGAAGAATGAGGGTTTGAAGGTCTATGAGTTTTGTAGACGAAGTATGGGTATGCTGAGGATGCTGGAAGGCACGGAGGATTGCATGAAAGAGTGAAATGCGTCGGACAAGTCGTGTAGAAGGGTATGACACTGTAAAGACTGGGTCGAAGATGGCTGCAAGGTACAAAGCGTCAATTGGGGATGTATGCGACGATGCAATAATAGAGCCTGGCTGTGGCAGCCTCGCTTTGTGATGTCTTGCGAGGGAGCTGAGATTCTTTGAGTCAGTGTTGCCTTTGGTTGAGAAGGTTTGAAACGGACCCTTTCTTCACGCCATCGATTTGGAGGTCAATCCACCAGACGCCAGGGACGCCTAACATGAGCCATAAGGAGGCCTTCTTTCCCAAGGAGCCGATGGGTAGCCATTGCAACACAAAGAAATAACTCAATGTAACCGTAAGGAGCATAGGAAGGCGGATCAGAAAGAGGAAAAGATAAAAGGGCAGATATATGCCTGAGGCTTCGGTCTGTATGGGGAAGAATGGTGCAATACCAGACCCTGCGAGGCGTTAATAGGTGAACAAGATAGAGTGTTCGTGACAAGCGTACCTCGGTCTCTATATTGTGAATATTTCTCCATCTTTCTTTACCTCAATGCAAGACAAGGCTGCTTCAACAATCAAGGAACCCTCAAAAAAGGGCTGGAAGTCAGCGTCTGTGTAAGGGAAGCCATGAAGATTCGGGGACGAGAAAATACGTTATGCATGCTGATCGAAAAGAGTTGTTAGCATGTCGGGAATGCAGTTCTCGGCGGCTCGGTAGACACTGGTTCGGAGATGTACCGAACCTTGCCAAGGAGCGACTAGCCTCTACTGGGTAACGCGCCTGTTTGACTGTTTACTTTCGTCGATCTTCTGGATATCGACTTCAAATTCAAGGCGAGAAAATACAACGCCGATATGGCTAATTGACGTCCATCCCATTCTGCGTCGTTTACCTCCTATTCACGACTGTCATCATGGATCCCAATGAACAATCGGTACAATCATGTATCCTCAGTCGTTGAGGAACACTTGCTGACTTCGACCTCATAGTTTGCTTCGGGCATACGCCCACCGAGCTCAATCCCTACTCCTGGAAAGCTTTTCGACATGTCTGCTTCATCAATTAATGCTCGCTCATCAGCAATGGCACCGCCTACGAATAATTGCCTCAAGCGGAAGACTTTAGCTGAACGCGCTGGTGAACCCGCACGACCAACCCCGGCTCCTCCAAGCTCTAGACCAGTCAACTCATATGTCAGGACCACATCAATTGCAGGTGTGCCACGGGAAAGTTCTTTTTCCTCTTCGACTTCTACGTCCACTCGACCATCCTCAAGCTCTGCGATACGAAATATATCGAATAGCTCTTACTCAAACAGCTTGGGTCTAGGCGGCCGACCACCTTCCAATCAAGCTTATAGACCACAATCGGCTATGTCATACTCTCGTATGCAAAAGCCAAACCCATCTTTGCATCGACCTACTACGTCGTTGGAGTCGCATGAAGAGGAGCCCGGAGCAGTTTATAAAAGGAAGGGTATGATTCCAGTTTCCTTTAACCCCCAGGATCTCCCCCCAAACATTTGTCCCCCAAGAATAAGAACGCGTCATGGATCACAGTCAAGATGCGTTTCAAGCTGCGAAAGCAGAGCTTACAACACAACACACAAACGTGACGCATTTACAAAGCGGGATATTTCCTTAAGCAGCGCCTTCAACTCTCTTGATTTGAATGGCGATAATAGACAATGCATTCCTTCAGCGCTTGTTGAATTTCCCCGTGCACAATTACCCGCGAAGGCTGTTCATGAAGCAGAGGCGGATGTACCCTCTACCCCATCGCATATCCCTAAGCTTACTCCATTCGTCAAATTACCTGCGGAGACCCCGAGTCCAAGCAAACCCCCTAGGAAAACCCCCAAGGCGTTACCTAAATTCTTGAATAAAGACTCTAACACTCATATAGCCTGGGACACGGACAGTCGCCTCGAAGAAGTAGAAAATATGTGCTCTCAATTTAAAGAAAAGTGGGACGGCGCTACAACCGAGAGTAAGAGTCTGAAAGAGATGATGGCAGTCTATAAGATCAGGAGTGCGTTTGTCTGATTTAATTTGCCTATTCGCCGCGAGGCTAATATGAATTAGTCACGGAACTTGAAGCCATGCGAACGCAGCTAACATCCAACAACTCTGCGCTACAGATCGAGCTCGATGCAGTCAAGGTTCGGCTGGACACAGCTAGCCAAGCTTTAGACGATTCCAAAAGGTTTCAGAGCATTCGGCTGGATGATGTGCAAAGACAGTATCGACGCGAGCTGGAAGAGACCCAAAATGAAGCTGGAAGAGAGGCCCGCAGACAAAAGCGAGAGCATGACGACGAAATTGACGATCTTCGGCGGACCCTTGAGGATGCACTGGAGAATGAAAGGCGCTCTCATGAGAAACATATCGAAGCTTTGACCAGTCAAGAGGCCACCACTCAGCAGGAGAAACAAACAGAGCTCGAGAACCAAGCGAAGGCATTTGAGAGGCTGGCAGATCAACTCAAAGCTTGTCAGAATGATCTTGATCAAGAAAGAGCGTCGTGCGCCGGCCTGCGGACAAAGACCTCCGAACTGACGAGCAATATAGCGAACCTTGAGCATTCGGTACAGAGACTGGAAGGGCATATCCACTTTCTTGAGTCCGACAATAAGAGCCAATCGCAAGCCTTTGCCGATCTTGAAGCAAGAATGCAAGCTGCTTTGAGGAGTGCTGCAGAAGCTAATGATAAGCTAAGGACTGAGGAGACATTACGGAGAAAATTACACAATCAAGTCCAAGAGCTAAAAGGGAACATCAGGGTCTTCTGCCGAGTCAGGCCTTCGCTTGAAGGAGATCGGACCGAGTCTGCCAAGATCTCTTACCCAGACGACGAAACAGATTCGAAAGAAGTCGAGATCATGGGTGCTGAGGAGAAGAGCAGTCTTGGAAATATAACGACTAAAAAGCATCCTTTTTCTTTCGATCGAGTATTCGGTCCTCGGTCCCAGAATCAGGATGTTTTTGGCGAGATCAGCCAACTTGTACAAAGCGCATTAGACGGGTACAATGTTTGTATATTCTGCTATGGCCAGACTGGATCTGGCAAGACATACACGATGTCCGCAAGCGACGGCATGATCCCTCTGGCAACCAACCAGATCTACCAAACCGCCACTTCCCTAGAGGAAAAAGGCTGGAATTACAAGATGGAAGGTTCCTATCTCGAAGTGTACAATGAAGTTCTCAACGATCTTCTAGGCAAGGCCGACGAACTCGATAAGAAAAAGCACGAAATCAAACACGATATGACCAGAGGCAAAACGACCATCACGGACATTACAACTGTGATCTTGGACAGTCCCAGTACAGTTGAGTCGATTCTCAGCCGTGCTAGCAAAAATCGCTCGGTAGCGTCCACCAAGTCTAACGAGCGATCCTCTAGAAGTCACTCGGTGTTCATTCTGAAGCTCATAGGGGAGAATAGCATCACAGGTGAGAAGAGCGAAGGTACCCTGAACCTTGTTGATCTAGCTGGGAGCGAGCGTGTTTCCCAGAGTGGAGTGACCGGAGAGCGATTGAAGGAGACACAAAGTATCAACAAGAGTTTGAGCTGTCTCAGTGATGTTATTGGCGCATTGGGCCAGGGTAAAGAAGGAGGACACGTGCCATATAGGAATAGCAAGGTAAAAGGGACAGATATTTGCTATGAAATAGGTCAGCTGATTATTTGGTTTAGCTCACTTATCTGCTGCAAAACTCTCTTGGCGGCAATTCCAAGACGCTCATGTTTGTCATGATCAGTCCGCTTCAGGCGCATCTCAGCGAGACGTTGACAAGCTTGAAATTCGCCACTAAGGTAAGTGACTTCCCATTTGCGCAAGCCAGCCTTGCTGACCAACTACAGGTCTTCAACACGCATATTGGTACAGCGAAGAAGCAGACGAAAACATGATTTCATTGGGCGCTCTGTGCATACAACAAACGAATTATGATCCCTCCGTTGACTCCTTGTTTTACTCTTCGCCTTTGGAAATGGTGCTCTGGTGCGAATGGGCAGCGCCTGCAGCATGGTCTGGTGTTTGTGCATGTCAGATAGTTGCACTTGTATATAATCCTCCAATATTCTGACTTTAAGCCCATTTTAATGTTCGTTCGCAGCGTGTTCTCTCTTGCTTTAGCTACATTGCGATTTTTACAAGACGTTTCCTGACAAGGCTCGCGAAGCTGGCGAGGCTGGTGAGGCCAAAGCATGGGCCTAGCCCTAACGCTAAGCAAGTCTAGCAATGAAACACGCCAAGGATCTCTGACATCGCGCATCACCAACCAACAGCTTCAGTCGCCAGACCCTAGAACTAGTCTTTCCCCAAGGGGCACAGCTATGGCCATGGTCATCATGGGGAATCCCATACATGAGTTGATGCGTCATATTCAATTCGTTCATAGACCTTGGACCTGAGTTCTCCACATGTTGAATATTCTAAGTGTGATGATCAAATGCTCCGTTGACCCTCGGACCGCAGCTTTTCCTGCACGACCATGCCGAATCCCTTTGTTGTGAGTCCAGCTGAACCACGTGATATACCATATCTGAGCACAATACAATGGGCCGCGTTGTTATCAAATCCATTGATTCAGACACTGTATCCTAACGGACCGACGCCTGCTCTCACCGCCTTTACAAGAGACTCATATAGCAAGGCAATAACTTATCCGTCGGTCCGACTCATTAAAGCTACGGACATAGAACGAAGGGAAATTGTCGCATTTGCGAAATGGATAGTCTATCCTGAGGAGCGAGAAGAGGAAAACGAGAGTGGCGAGAGTCTCAACGAAAAGGAACAGCAGGCAGGAATGAACGAAAAGGCCACACCAAGGAACAATTCGTGGGTCAATGCTGAAGCAAAGAAGAGCTCTAGACCAGCCGGCGTGGATGAGCGAGCTTTAAGGGCGTGGAACGAAGTCATGAATAAGACAAGGAAGGGAATTATGGGGACTAGACGGCACGCATGTCGGTCTAAGACAGGGGAATGCTCGCTGGAATGCTATTTCGCTTGCTTTGCCCCAAGGCTATGGGGTAAGTCCTATACCGCGTCGCGCTCGATGTGGCATATGGCCCTCAAGTTAATTAATGCGTTGCCCAGTCCTTGACATCCTTCACACCCATCCGTCGCACCAGGGCCGTGGTGCGGGCAGGGCGCTCGTGAAATGGGGCACTGACCTTGCCGACAAGCAACGCCTCCAATGCTACCTCGAAGCGTCGCCTCCGGGCTGTCACTTATTTCGCAAACTCGACTTTCACGATGTGACAGAGATGGAGATTGATCTGAATAGATACAAGCCTCAGTATAGAGATAGAGAGTGTCGGTATAAGCACATTATTATGATACGGCCACCGGATATGCCTCCTGAAGTACCGCCGAAGGATGAGAGGAGGGCAACCGTGGCGCCACTAAATGAGAGGACTAGCGGAGACGATAGCGACGATACAATGGTGATTGATGCAGATCCCAGGAGTAAGAGTATGGGGGATACGCCAAGTAGTGAGAATGTTGGGGGCTGGAATTTTGGATTATTGGATGGAAGAAAATCAGGTCTGTTGGATAAGAGTCACTTTGCTGGGGAGAGGGAGAGTAACTATATGGATCAGAGAGATAGTGAGTATTTAGATAGTAACAGGTCTTCATTAATCTAGGGTAGGGCCTTTTGGTGGCGTTCATGGATGGTGGTACCTGCAAGAAAGCAGTCGAGACCATTGTGATACCTCCTATATGCATGTTACTCGTAGCATTGAAAGTCATCAAGAAGGCCCGTGGCCGCTTAGCATCAATTCGGATTGGTCTCGCAACAAAACCATCGAGACGATCGACTGGCTGATCGTCCGATACACACAGGCTTGAGAAGCAGTCAGAAATGTAAGAGTCTGGGTACGACGTTTCAAGATTATTTTCGTCTACTTAGTCCCTGAAATATCGACCATGAGCTGGCATTGCAGCTATTTCCCATAACTCATTCATCTTGGTCTGATACGCCATGAACAGCTACATTAGCTTGCAGATAGTCGATCATCGTATTAGTCCGTGGGTACTTGCAGGCCTATGTGCAGGGCAACTAGCTGCAACAGTCGAGGAGCTTGCAGGGCCCTGCATGATAGAGAGATGGTTCAGAATAAGGATTGGTGTGATTCAAGGGGATCTCTGCACTTCCTTAATAATTTGTGAACATCATGGCAAGCCTGCATGTGTCCAAAGAAAAGATCAACGAATGGCAGATCAGAAGTTGCAGAATCAAAAGGGCGCTTGAAAAGAGGCTGTGTTCGAGACTCTGCCTTGCATGATACAGGGCGAGACCGATGAACATAGAGGGGCTCACGAGCTTCAATGCTCTGCTCATCTATACTTCTCCGCCATCTAGTCCAGGCAAAGACGAGAACAACTCGAAGAGATGGTTGAAACATAGGCTCTATCCCCATGTTTGTCGCAAAGCCCAGGCGCGTCAAGCGCAAACACCCCGCCAAGACCTCTTCGTCACCACCAAACCCTTCAACCACCTCCAACAATCTGCCACTGCGAGCACGCTCAGAAGTCGACCTCGCTTTACCTCCACCTTATGCTGTCCTATGTCCACCAGGTCACAGAAGCTCGCCTCAACCTAACAGTCGAACCTTGCGTCCACATGCAGCTGCTTCTACAACGAACTTGAACGTCCAGCCGCCATCATGGAATCATCCGCAAGCTTCCTCGACGCTCGATTTCTTGAGGGATACCCGGAATCGGACTCAATCCCAAAACCCAAGGGAGGCTCAAGGTCATTGGGAGGCCCCTAGACCGGAAGATGTGGCCCATGGAGCTCTTTGTGATCTGATCTCTTCAAAATTCGACTCGGTCATCACATCGATCGATGGAGAAGAATTCGGGGGTGCCGAAGAAGATCTGGTCATACGGGAAGATGCCCAATCGGGGCTTCGTGGAGGGTGGGGCTCTGCAAATAGAGAAGTCTCTCGAGGTGCCAATAGAGCAATCTCTTCGGCGGTCGTCAGCACCAATTATTTTGCAAAGGCCAATCTCTACGCCAACTCAAAGCTACCGCCCAAGCTTCCTCCCTTGAAGCTGTAAGTAGACTAGTAATCTCATGTGCCCAAAAATTTGCTAAATTGTCTCTAATAGCTATCTTCCCTCATACCCACTCCTGTGCCTCGCGGCGCAATACTCGACAAGAGCCTATAACAAACCCAGTGGCAACGAAAGGGAAGCATTCGTCAACGCTGACTGGCGGTTGGGCACCAAAGCTATGGTCATGAAGTCCGTGCCCATCGATGACATGAATTGTATTGTGTTCGCGATTCGTGGAAGCCAAACCTTCATGGACTGGGCGGTAAATCTCCACTCAGCTCCAGTGGCTCCTAGCGACTTTTTGGTGAGCTCACCCATAATATTGATAGAGGGAATGCTTGGCTCACGATTTGTAGGACGACCCCGGCAATCTTTGTCACTCTGGGTTCCTCTCAGTAGCTCGAAAAATGATTAAGCCTGTAGCAGCCCGTCTTCGACAATTGCTGGAAGAAGATCCATCTCGTAGTAGTTGCTCTCTGCTCATGACGGGTCACTCCGCGGGCGGGGCTGTTGCAAGCCTGCTATACGCTCATATGCTAGCTGAGGTAGTAAGGTCGGAGCTGAACATTCTCACCGGCTGTAAGATTACTTTCAAGAAATTGCGCTGATTATTTTCCCTTGCTGAATACTAGCCAGGCTTCAAACGCATCCACTGCCTAACATTCGGCACCCCACCCATTTCCCTTCTACCTCTGACCAAGCCAACCACCCCCCGCTATAAGAAGTCCCTTTTCATGTCTTTCATCAATGAGGGTGATCCAGTCCCGCGAGCAGACAAAGCATACATACGCTCTCTTCTCAGCCTCTATGCCTCGCCTGCCCCTGGCTCGAAATGCACCCTGCCAGCGCCCACATTGAAGCCTTGCAAGCAACTCCGACCGAAGCCCAAAAGGCACGTTAGTGCACCCGCCGCGCTTGCGCAGGCACCCGTGTGGAGAGTTCCGCCAGGAACATTGTCAAATGCTGGGCGTCTCATCGTGCTGAGAGATAGCCAAAATGGTAACACACAGCTTCAAGGAGCTGAAGACGATGTGAAAGCCGAAATTACTTGTGATCAAGAGCTTAGAACAGTGGTATTCGGTGATCCCGTAATGCACATGATGAAGGTGTATGCGAGGAGAGTAGAAGTCCTAGCAACAAAGGCTGTCACTGCCAAGATCTGGGGATGAGCTGATGGGAGAACGAAGAACATTTTCATGAAGCGTAATTGAGACGAATAAATGACGAGCGCAGGCGTTCGGAAAGGTTTTGATGGGGTATACCGCAGTTTTAACTACATGATCTCATAATGGGGAAAACATTCTTATACTTACTCGATACTATTCTTCATTTTCTCATATATACTATACACATCTTCAACATTCATCTATCTCGATCTTAGCTCTGCGTGTCTTTTCTCGTCGTTTTCTACACTCCCACATGCTCGCAAATTGCATGAAATCTGCGTCTCTACTAAGTCACAAGGAGCTCGCAATCTCCTAAGATTATGTCCCAGTATGACTTGCACAATGGGAAAGCAATAACGTGGACTTCTACCACATGCACGAAATCAATTAATTGAACGAATAAGGTGCCACCCAATCCAAAAACTTGAAACAAAAGCTCTGGATCTGAGCACTTCGCTCTATGGTGCCTCGAGCATGCAAGTGAAAGTTTACATGGTATAGCTATGAGCGTAGCATGAGGTGCCGAAATGCGTACGAATTAGGCAGGCAAGGATTTCATGAACAAACTTACAAGTCTTCTTGCTTCATCACCGTGCCGGAACCCAAAATTGCACTTGTAATGTGATGGGAAGGTTACGGTAATAGCGATGTGCTGTCCAGTATTGACATTGTCAAGTTGACTCAGCTTTCTGTAGATTGAATGTGCCGTGGATTTTGCAAAGCTGCTTATTATCAAGGGATCTTGCTAGAGGGAGGGTTGCTCAATAGAACGATTCTTCCCCGTCAATTCTGTGTATTGACGAGTCTTTAGCCAAAACAGCTCTCTCTTGGCACTACGACAATTTGTGCTATGATATACCTCGTATGTACACATCTCTCCCTTCTGTACAAATCTTGCTGCAATTTCTTACACATTTATAAGCCCCATCAACAAAAATGTGGCCATGGTTGGTATCTGTCTTATTTGGATCATCGTCAGACTGAGATGATTTTGGGGGGTCCGTTGGACGGTTTTCGTGATATGCATCTGACTCTTGTCGTTCTCGACTCCTCAAAGTAGGCTTTATTTGAGATAATGCAGAGGGTAATGGTTATGATTGACGATAGGAAGAACGGTTAGGGTTCTCGATCTCCAAGAGTGCAGAGCCTAACTTTATACATTGCGGTATTGTGTCTCTGTAGCTTGCATGTTTGAAGAATGAAAATGAGATCTGATAACATTGTTGCTCCATTTGCCGTACTTTTGTCATTTTGTCAAACTTATAAAACTATTGTTCAGAGATATTGCTGCCACATCACCCTGAGTGCTCCAAAAAGATCCTTGAAACTATGTCCACCCCAAACTTTCCAAGTGTGCAATCATTTCCTTAGTATACAGACTTTCCTCCGTTCATCCCCCTTACCATGTCGCCTTTGTCAAGTGCTAGGCTTCCTCTGTCTTCGCCAAAGCCGCAATAGTATTACTTTCGGAAATCCCCGACCAGTGAAGCCCCACATCGCGTCCCCCATAATATATGGCATTTCCGAGAATCCTGTTGTCGTCACAGCTCGTGCCACTTACACTGGTCTCGCCTCTATAAGCGGGGAAAAGACGTAGGACTACGTCGTCACCCTCGTCCCTCGACCCCCGTCACCAGCACCATACCACTGTAAACCCATAGCCTGCACGACAAGCCACAGCAGCTCTTTCCGGCGGTAGAGGTAAACCCAAGCAGTAGATATCAAAGATCCCCAAACCCAACCTCAGAAACGATGAACATAATACGCTCTTTTTGTTATTAAAGCCTCCCCTTGGCCTACAGTTCGAACGAACACACCAAACTCGCATTTGAGCTCCTTGCCGCCATCAGAGATATTTACTCCACAATGTCATGGGCTTCTGGGCCAAGAAGGCTGAAGAGTAGGCTGTTCGTTCAGTAGTCCTGTGAATGGAGAATATCCACTTTGCTCGTCGACCTGGCCAGATGCGTAGAATGCTACTTTGACTGGATTGTGTTTAGGTGCTGGGCGGGACTAATGCGTTGATCCGTATGTTTGATAAGGATGAGTGGATACAATCTACCTCTCCGAAATTATTCAACGAAATCTGACCTGCTGATTACGCTTGTCCAAGCGTGTCTGCACAATTTCTGGAATGTTTGAGTCAGAGCCGCAGGTGCTTTTGTGCATAAGTATCGACTATGCTGAATATTGTCGCTTTAATCTCAGAAGTCACGAGCTTTCCAGTCCAATGGCTTGTGCAGGAACAGGGAGTTTGTTCAGAGCAATGGAAAATGAGATGAGCATTAACATTAGTAATAGCTCCGCCCCTACGCGTGTCCAGCTGTGTATCGAAGCTCCTTACTGGGTATCATGCTCTCACAAGGTGCAGATTTTGGCCTCCTAGTCATTCATCGAATGTGACTTTGACATGCAGATACTCATATAAGACGAGTGACTTAACTCATATCGCCACTGAAGAACGGGTCAAGGCTTTAGGGGCCCAAAGCTTTGTACTGCGCTGGATGTAGTGTATCCACGTTCCGCAAGATCCACTAGCCAGCCTGCAGCGCAAAAGATTCCTTCAAGCTACTGATACGAGTGTTTGGTTCACCCACTAGATAGCCGGAACGACGGTGCTATCATCCCAAGCCGGATTCAGATCAACGTATGGCAAATTATATGGCCAGCCAGACGCCCAGTCGTACTGTATCAGATAGAGAGCTGGTTTGATATCAACAAACAAAGTCGTAACCATGTGCAAGTCTCGACCCCACTCACCAAACGCGAGAAACACAGCCTGATCAGGCACAGTAACCAGGTCTTTCCAGGCATCTGTCTCTCCAGCTGCTATCCGTCTTAAGACCTGGTCGACTAATGCTGTGACCCCAACATAGCCGTATGCTGAGTTCAAAATACCCTTAGCGGTTCTGACAGGCGGATTGAGCTCAAGGTCAACGCCTGTGAGAAGCCCACGTATTAGCTTCTGACTTGCAGTGTTTGATCGACTCAGCTACACACTTGTCCCATTAGCTCCACCGATGGAATGATGAATCTCATGCATGAGAGCGCCGGGCAAGCCGCCCGTCCAAAAATCTAGAGTCCAGCCATAATTTAGACCTTGCCCGCGTGCTACGAGGGTCTGTGGGATGTCGGCTAATTGTGCTCCCATCTGCAATGTTAAAACACACAAGAGTATGAAATCATGATCCTGATCGTAGCGGCCTTCCAGTTTGACGTTGTCTTGACAGAAGTCGTGATCAACCTCGGTGTAGTATGGAGGGTCACGCACAGAAACTAGCACATTCACAACGTCAGCAACTCTTAGTCATGTCCGATTGCCTGGAGGGCATTCCGTTACCGAGATATTTGAAGCCGGGCTGATTAGTGGCGGGATTGATGAAAGGTTGGTTCGTTGTGCTATTCTTCCAGACCTTCTGAAACCAAGATTCCTCGCTTGAGCCACAGACTATCAGCGTCTGAAGATCTCTCGCAGCGATTTCGCCATAGATACCTGTAGGAATGGTCAGTCGAAGCAGTTTACAATTTCAAATCTCTTCTTACTGAAGAGTCCCTGTATCACGCCTCGCCAACCACTGTCGTCCTGTCCGGGTGCTACTGGGGACAGCGCAAAAGCGGACAAGAGTCGAAGTATCCGTGTATGCTCTACCGGTCCTTGCCACATCACGGAATCGCCGTCTGACCATGAGGAAAAGAGGATCAGGCGCTTTCAACTCTGAGCGAAGGAAAGGAAAGGATAAGGTGTATAGAGTAGTCACGCAACAGAGTGCCAAGGCAGGTGGGGTGCTGATACTTACAGTAGACATGGTAGATCCTGCTCATCGCTACGTCACTGATAGATTTGATAAGTGTATAAACCTGATCTATATGGCCCCTCATGTCTGAGTCTGTCGCTCCACCTTGCGATACAGCTTCCTGCCAATTGGCGCAGCTGGCGTGGTAGTTCATTAGTGACTGTGCATTTGCGTTGAATGAAGCCAAAAAGCACGACACAAGAGGCCATAATCGTAATATCATTATAGATCATCAACGCAGGAGGTTAGCTAAAGGAAGCACGAAGCAACGACATGGTCTGTGAATTGGAATGGACGGACGCCTATAATGACAAGCGTTCGAAGATTCAGCCATGTTGCGGTCAACCTCGTCAGGAAAAGCTCGTAACAAAGTTTCGTTTGACGGATGGAAGACGACAAGGACACATGAAACAATAGTCAAGAACCCTTGGCCCATGCTATGAAGTATAAAATGTGTAGAATAGATCCGATGCACTGCCATTGACACTTCTTCTCATTCAAGTTGGAGTCAATACCCTGACAGGTCAGCTCGATCAGCTAGGGGGATGAAAGAGTGTAAAGCTTCCGATAGGCTGACATGTGACAAGTTTCATATTTGTTGGACAGCATGCAGCATGGATGAAAATGTTGGATCGAGCAGGCTCAGCGATTGACGTGGTCACGTGATCTCGGCTACCAGCATGGGGCAAGTTGGATTGGTCCACAAGCCTAGCGTTGCGATCACGTGACCACGTCGATCATTCTGATAACGAGTAAGGTACCTCATTCATTCGCTATTCTTTATACGTAAATTTTAGTAAAAATTACTACGGTTAAACAGCGAGGTACCAGTACCTAATACTACCTTATATATAAGACGAACAAATCTAAGCCTCTACCACTTATTGTTACTAGAATTACTATACTAAATAGCTCGTGTATTGGAATTCTTTCGTGATAGATCCGTCAGATGAGAGGGATTGACTTTCGACCGTACGTGCAAATATGTCGCCGGTACGCTTGGTGATGTTCTTCTAGCCTGCTGGAAAGACAGCCCTTTGCGCTCGGCAGACGCTTGATACTGGTTCATTGAACGCAAGAGATGTCTGCACTCGGGCAGTTGAAAACCGCAACTGATAGGTCCTCTCTAGATTGTATTCCTCAAGGCGTATCAATACTTGTGAATGAAGGCTATCCGCTTGGAAGGACGTCTCGTGACCAGTATAAAAGCGGCGATACTGCCAAACCCGCAATCATCGATAAGAACTCAAAAGTCGATGAAGGCTCTGAGATTAACGGAATGTGATACTGTGAATGATTAGCTGAATCGACGTTTCATAGATGACTTAACGTCATGAAATGATTTTACCTCTTAGCAAAGCAGTAGAAACTTGCAATGAACACTTGATTAGTCTTCTACTACCCTTCAATGCGTCCTGAGACATGGTGTTCGTTCTGGACCAATCTTTGCAAGCAGTGCCGTTCATTGGCTGGCATGATAAAAAGCACAGTATTGATTCTGCGTGGCTCGCTCACCAGTGCGGTGATAAGCAGTGAAGTGCTTGCGGAACACCGATCGAAGCGCTATTAGGCAAGAACAGCTTGTGTTTGTCATATAACCGAGCGTGTTGGTAGATAGGAGTGCCCGAGCCAGTATCGCTTTTTTCTGACGCTACACCAAGGTCACGATTCTTTGTTCAATCCACGCAAAAACCAAAAAACCTCTATGACAAAGATTTGGAGGCCTGTAGCATTCAGCTCACGAGCGATTAAAATTTGTTCGGAGTGCTCTTACAAATAGAAGACTTTTCGCATTTCAAGTAAATGCTTGAAGTACAACATGTCATGAATTTTCCCCACTCAAGATCAACGATATGTCGTTATAAGGGAGTCTGACCCCATGAGAACCCGTCTAAACTCATTTCTATACCAAAGAACGACGTATCAGAATGCTGCAGGCGCATGTAGTCTGCAAGTTGGGTATGTTCCCCATCAGCAGCGACATCTATGGCAGATTTTCCATCAACCATTCTCTCGACGGCAAAATATGCTCCGCGGTCTATCAAAAAGCGCACAAGCTTGCCGTTAAAGTTTTGGCTCTCGATGGCTGCCTGCAAAGGCGAAGAAGTGGACCACATCGACTGTGGATTTATCTCAGCACCTACTCCTACGAGCAGCTTTGCAATATCGAAATAGCCTCCCTTACATGCAACCTCTAGGATAGTGTGACCGTGTTCATCCCGAAGATTCGGGTCAGCTAATGCCGCAATGAGAGCATAACAAGAATGATAAGAACCCCACGCGGCGGCTAGGAACAGAGGAGTGCGCTTGCAGCGATCACGTGTGTCAACATCCAGTCTAGCTTTGAGAGCTTCTGGGATGATGTGAAGGGATTCAGCCACTCTTAAGCGTTGTTCGTTCTCTTTGGCGACTATAGCCTTGACAGCATAGTGTTGTGCTAGAATGTTCGACACAATGTCACCGTTTTGTAAACGAGCAGCTCTGTGGATTGGAGCAAAGGCTAGGTCACTTGGAACATCATCGATGACCGATGTTTCACGCCAAAGATCTTCGAGGACACCTTTGATGACCTTGGACGTATGGGATAACGAGGAGGCCAGTAGATGGCATGGATTCTCCTCCAGAAATGGCGACACAGCGTTCTGTAAGCCCGTGACTATCTCTAGCACGTGCTCGTACTCCCAATGATGTCCAAGCTCTTTCCAGATCATGGCCATCTTCAGCAGAACGTCCTTTCGTCGACCATCGCGTAACACTGGATATCTATCTAGGGCGAATGTCAACGCATACATTGTCCATCGCACCTGATCCTGATGGCCAGCATCAAGACTTTGAGCACCGATTCTGTAAATATCAATGAACAGTATATGAAGTCTTTCTTTCATAGACGCAATATCGAAAGAATTGGGGGTACAGTGGATGTGACAATAGCTTGGTGGATTTTGTAGCTGCTGTGAGAGCGTAGCGCCCAATGCGTTCAAATCATTAAGTCTGGAGAATGTCAACGCAGAAAGGCATGAGCGCGTTCGGAATTCTTACTTCATCAGGGTTCTTTCCTGAAGGCTTTCAATGGTGGTAACCGATTTGCCATTCGTCTCTTTGCAGCGTAGGGAAGGTATAGGTACCATACTTGCTGACCGTGCTTTCGGTGACTTGGTGATGGCTTGCGATACCTCATCGGGATCAACTGCGCCAGCAATATGGCCTTGCACTGGAGCAGCTGTGGCCGTGGACAAGAGTGCGACTAAAGGGTCCTTGGTCTTTGTATAGCTCGGGCCGCATGGTAGATCATGCGCTGCACAATGATCACACTTTTGCTTCTCAGTGTCCCAGTCTCGCGCTGTAGGCTTACACTGCCGAGATCACAGTACGATTAGCATTGACTTTAATGTGATTTAAGTGAACAGATACCTTGGCCTTTCTTTGTCGACACGCACTACACTTGGCCCATACCCTGACTTTCTTCTCAATTCTTTGCTCTCGGTTATCCGCCATAGCAATGACTATGATGAAATCCTCGTGGAGGTAGCGTGATTGAAAAGGATGGAGGTCTCAAGTACTGCTCCATTGCGGCTCAACGCAAGGCTCTATGCGCCATGCTATAGATCCCAAGCTTGGACATGGACACCGGCCGCAAGGCACAAGAGGCTCTAGATACATTTTGGACCCTTTTCCGATAAGCTACCGCTGATGCGTGAGGATGAATCGCAATACTTCATTTCAACGGGAGCGATAGCACATGGTTGATTCAACTCCACATACGGACGCTTGGTGAAGCTTGAGCCTGACATTTACGCCTCGCTTCGCATCGCATCGCATCAACGCTTCGCATGGCGTTCGCTTCGACAATGCAGCACCTTGTACTCTCGGCTATTCGCTTCGCTAATTGCGTCTCCGAAAGCCGATTGTGTGACAAGTAGGAGAGCTAAAATCTTGCAGCTTTGTTGTCCATCTTGGCTTGATGTGCCTAGGTTTCAAATCGCTTCTAGATTATTAGCTAATTCGCTTTGAGATCCAATGTCTGTTGCCCTACGGCGGGAGTCTCTTGCCTAAGAAAACCCCCACAGAGGGAAACCTACGATGAATTAATGCGGGCTTGCAGATGAATGTACCAATCGGAGGCAAAATCGCGTCAATCAGGCGAAGAAAAAACCCCACGCTTTACTTGAGCCCCGACTGTCAAGATCAACTTGTCCCCACGCCTGAGGTTGAGCCGTAGGACTACTAAAATGTATAACATGATACCAGAATCCATTTTCAATATCGTTTATAAGTGGGGTAGATTTCAGGTCTTTGAGCTCGAACAGCATCTAGAACGTAGGCTATCAGCGCACACCTTAAAGCTCCTGCTGATAAATCAAACGCTATACAACAAAAGGCATTCATACTGTATTCTTTTCTTGACAGAAACTACAAATCATTGTCGCCCCAAAACAGAGAAAGGTGGGCTGCATGCTCAAGTTCATGCCATAGAATGGACCACTAATACTCGTAAGGAGCTAATGGATCGACCTTCTGTGGCATTGAACACGGCAGAATAGTACCAGTGACATAGCGTGAGATTCAGAGGAGGATTTCTTTCCAAATCTCCTCAGCAAGGACGTTCCTATCGTCTGTACAATAGCGGCGGCACCAGAAACAAATTTGAGTCACCGAGTGCCAGGTAAATCATTGAGCATTGGAAAACACCATATTTCAACAAATACTGCTTCAAGATGGAATCCAAACCGGAGGTACTTGCGGGTAATGTCAACAAACCAAGACTACAGGACACCGCCACAAAAGCCTTGGAAAGAGACTTAGGGCGAACAATCTGCTCATGGCTCCTTGTTGCAAGACGTTCACTATACCGTTCAGATATTCTTGAGGCACTGGCCCTGCAAGTCGATAGGACATTCGCCTCTCCTTTGGACGACGGGAAGCCTTTCGAGATTCGTCATCCAACTTACAACGTTGACATTGAGGGCGCCTGTCGGGGACTCGTCACTATTAGCGAAGCGGGAATTATCAATTTCAGTGGCCCAAGTGTGCGAGAGCGCCTCCTCTCTCAGTCTCCATCAGACCGTGTCCGATGCCCATTGCTCGAAGCTCATGAGCTGGTAGCGAGGACATGCCTACAGCTTTTGCATGCAAAAAAGATCGATGTTGACACATTGCTCTTTCAGGAACCAAAGCAAGGCTCCTTATCAGGCCTAGACAGTTACGCCATGACATATTGGGTACATCATTTTCAGAATGCAGAAGCTTACAGCAGGACGCTAGCTGGAACACTGTACCTTGCTCTGGCTAGCAGACTCACCCAAGATCATGGAAGAGATTGTGTCACAAGCATGATACTGGGCATAAGTACTCGATATGGCTTTCCCGAGTTGGCGAGGGTTTGTATCGAAATAGGTGGCGTTTCGAATGGTGACGAACATCGTCCTTCCGGATACCAATCCATGTTTTTACCTAACGAGCCGGTCAAATTGATTGAGATAGCAAAGCTGGGAAGACAAACCGACGAGACTAATGAGCACGAGAAATATCCTGGAAAGCGACCACTTAGGGCTATCCCCTACCGACTTACCAGGGATAAGGACTGCATTCCCAATCCAGCAGAGCCGTCTCTCTACATCCTTCTACGCTACGCTCCATAGGTATCCAAAGGCTAGACTTGTGGAGGCATGAAATTGTTTGGGTGACTGCGTCCGAAGGTCAAAGCTTGTCTTCGCTTGTGGCACAGGCGAAGCGTGCGAGAGGCCAATACGACCGTGTCTGAGGAATCTTCGAATTTTGTATATTAGCCTACGCACTTTGTGGTTTAAGTCCGGAGCAAATGTTATAGTGAACATTTGCGCTTGTTCGCAAAACGTTGCGATGAGCTTGGGGAAACTTACGAAGATGTTATGAGTAGCCTCACCCCTAATTTTTGTTCGCATCCCGCACCACTTCATTGCGCTGTTCGGTATGAGCGGCACAGCATCAACTTACAAATGTCTTCTGCCTATAGAACTGTCACGGCACCTTCTTCAGTTCCTGCCGTCAATGGTAGCCTCTTGAATCCCGCACCTAGCCCAGCCCAGGCACTATATATACCATCACCAGGCCAGCCTCAATGGGGACCAGACTCTATTGGTACCATAGTATTTGGTGTTCTTATGCTCGTCATCAGTATGGTTGCAATTTGGCAAGGAAGACAGCGGATATTGCGTCAAGCACGAGGTATTGGGTGCGCAAGTCCCAATCCATGAGCCTTGGTTTTGACAGATGTCACCTAGATGAGGAACAATCGAATACGAGCGCAGACAGTGACAATCTCGCACGTTGGATTGGCGAGCAAGTGAGAGTGGAAACTGATAGAACATTGATAGCAATGGAGGATGGCTTGGATGGGAAGGACATACAGCAGGGCGACGAAGCGATAGCGGGAGCCGCTTAGTAATAATTGGGATTTGGAGCTAGCCGCTGGACTAGGGCTTACACAGCGAAACCTCGTTTGTATTTGTCTCACTTGTTGACAACTACCAATACTAGATAGCAAGGACAGTCTCACAAATTATAATATGACATCCAAATGCCTCGTCTTGAGTGGCTAGCTCCATGTGCACATCTTCAATGCCGTGTAAGAGGGCATTTTTTCACACTCGTCTTGACAATTCAGTGTCAGCAAACCGGCTCTGTGTTCGTCCAGGAGAATTCATACTGGTCACATTCAGTTTGATTCTGCAAGGCGAATAATTAGATCAGCCGGCAATGATGAACCACAGAAGAACCCCTCTTCTTCGTGATATTACCCTCGAAGACGTTGCAGATGGTCTAAAACGTGGGAACTTTACATCACGCCAATTGGTAGAAGTCTACCTGGCTCGCATCGCAGAGGTTGATGATGAGTTTCACTCGGTATTAAAGATCAACGAAGAAGCTCTGTCCATAGCTGCTCACTTGGATGAGGAGCAGGCGCGAAGCGGTAGACGAGGGTACTGTGCTTTCGTAGATATTCTGCTGGAAACTTTCTGATATTTTTGCAAAGACCTTTACATGGCGTTCCCATCTTGCTCAAAGACAACATGTGGACTTTAGACAAGATGAGTACATCAGCCGGCTCTTACGCACTACTCGGAGCCCGGCGAGCCAAGGAGGCTAGCCTTGTGACACGGCTTCGCCAAGCTGGTGCGGTCATAATTGGCAAGGCGAACATGTCTGAGTGGGCGAACTTTCGCTCGACAGATTCTTCCGATGGCTGGAGCCCTAGGGGTGAACAGACGATAGGCGCCTACTACCCTGGATCGAGTCCTGAAGGAAGCAGTAGTGGCTCATGCGTAGCCACTGCTCTCGGGCTCACTTTTGCGGCGGTAGGGACAGAGGTAAGTCGTAGGTTCGGAAGAGACTGTTCTGTTCGAGGACTAGTTGCGTCCAGACCGATGGCAGCATCGTCTCCCCTGCACAATTTAATAATTTGGTCGGCATCAAACCGACCGTAGGTCTTGTCTCTCGAGACGGCGTCATTCCAGTGTCCGAGAGGCAAGACTCGGTCGGTCCAGTGGCTCGAACAGTCAAGGATGCAGCACACATACTCACCATAATCTCAGGGAAAAGCGAGTCTCATAAACGCACACTTGATATACCGTTCGAAATTCCAGACTATGCAGCCAGCTGTTCATCTACGAATCTATTGGAAATTAATGTTGGCATTCTTCGAAACGCTATCTGGGACGTGCTTGGGTTGGTCCTCTAAGGATTTGAGAGCGCAATCAAAGTCATGGCAAAAGCTGGTGCCAACATCATTGACAACGCGAATCTTTCATCGGTCGCTGAATGGGATGCTTGGAACGCAAAAGGCCGCAACATCCAGTCAGAAGTGCACTTTAGGGAAGCCATTGAAAAGCATTGCAAGACTCTGGTCGAGAATCCCAACAACATCCGGACTTTAGAAGATATCATCAAATTCACAAAGAGACATCCAGAAGAAGACTACCCATCGCGCAATACTGAACTCTGGCTTAGGTCGGCTACCTCTGAAGATTTTCAAGAGAATATCGAGAAGATGGTACGATTAAGTGGGAAAGAGAGTATCTTGGGTGCCCTCGACGCTTTCAACCTTGACGTACTCGCCGTTCCATCTGCTCCGAATCCGCCCGTCACCTTCGCTGCTCGAGTCGGACTGCCTATCATCACTGTGCCCCTCGGGTTCTATCCGCCAGGTACTCTTATCGAAAAGAATGACCGCGGAGACTTGGTTGAGCGAGCGCCTGGCATGCCGTAAGTACGATCCATGGCGCACGAAAATTGTGATGGTGCAGGATGCTCATTGACTTTGTAGATTCTGTATCAGTTTCTTTGGCAAAGCTTTCTCCGAGCGGACACTGATCAGAGTCGCCTATGCGTTCGAGCAACTAACACACGCTCGCCACAAGAATCAACCTTACCGGCTTCCCAAGACCGAGCTACGAGATGTCATTGGAGACCTCACGAAAAGCTGAAACAGAAGTTAAGTATTCGATACCTACGCCCTACCGTGACATATCAAATTTTCTATTTGGGAAGAATGCCCGGACTGATCATCGATAATATAAATAAAGACAATCATACAAAGATTTCGGGACGCTTAGTACTCTACAATAGAATGATGGATACGCCACGATTTACCAGAAAGGCTTGAGGGTGACCAAGAGCAAGATCGCCAAGAAGACTAGAAGATATCATTGGTTTCCGATCTTCAAAAACGAAGTTTGTAATCTCAGAGTATCAGGATAGCACTCGCGACGCTCTTCTAGACCTACAAGTTTCCCTATCTCCTTTGAACGTAGCTCTCCCTCAAAGCAAAAAAGGGAAATCTCTGCCAAATCTTTTGTGATGTGAATCGCAGGACGCAGGCCATAAATCTCGCAAGAAAGATCTTCAATCATAAATCATAAATCCTTCGTTATTCTCTGAGAAACAAAGAAACCATCCATCTCCCATTTACGTAGATGTTCTCCACTCGGAATCATTGCAAACACATGAACCTTTCTCAAGAAGGGAAACCAGATCAAACCATTTCACAGTATCACCTTATTCAACAGCTTCCAACATGTCACCATCGTCACTCTCGCAGAGACCATATCCCCGCAACTCTAGGGTGCGATACAATAGTACGCCGTTGTATCCCTTCCCGTAAGGCTAGTCAGGGTGACAAATGCTTTACAAACACATCCCGCTCCGCACGCTGCAGCATCTCCAGGATCGCATGCAGCACCACTACACTGTCCCGCTGTTGTTGTATCCTGCTTGGTTTCACAAGCTCTAGACTCCGCACTGCAGGTGTCGGGATCAGGATCGACACTGACATTGGTTTGAGTGCTGGCGTCGCTCTCGGGATCGAGGCAGAAGCCTGCAGGGCCGCAGGTTGAGTTGCAGCCGCGTCGTGTGCAGGCGCGAGCATTCGGCATGCCTGATATACATGCGATTGTATTGCACTGCACTTGACGGGTGGACAAGGGAGAGTGTCTGTCGTTGGGAGTGGTGTCAAGAGGGACGGCGTGAGTGTATTGGAGGGCCAGGAAGAGGTAGAAAAGGACGAGAGAGAAGGTCAGGTGCATTTTTGCAAGAACAAGAGCTGTGGCTTGAACGGGTTGGTGAATGTCGGGGTGGAACTTCGGACAGGGTGAGGATTGACAGCTTGTCAATCAGGTGAAGGTGTAGATTTTGGAGACTTGGCCTTCTTTGGGTTTCCTTTCGGAGCAGGATCGGTGGGGGTTTTATATCCATCAGCCCACGGAGCATACGGGACTAGTATTTTTCTTCATGTGTAAAAGCATAAGGTACGGAGGACACCTCCTGACGGCTCCGTTGAGACTGATATCGTCGCACTATCTCGGTCTGGATTCTGGTGATGATGGTAAATTCCACATTTTGTGAGAAGGGTGAGCTGCATGGAAATGATAGTACAACCTGGCGGCTCCATCGAAACATTCTTGTTGAGACTAATTTTGCCTCACATTCGCGGTCTGGATCGCAATGGTGGTGTATTGGTATAGTGAGAAGGGCTGATGAATCGAGCCGATGTCTCACATGTCATAATATGACTCTCAAGACGATGCCTTAGATCACGAAGAGATCACATTCCAACCCATCCCATTCATCCCGTCCCCCTTTTGTCTCAGTCGATGAATACATGGAGAGATCATAATACACTGATAATTAATCGAAGTAGATCAATGATCTTTGGGGCAATAGGCTGACGGGTCGCATATCGCATATCGGCTATAAGAGACACATGCCATCGGTGGGGTGGGCTTTCCACCGGCATCATACTCTTCATCCAATCCCACAGTCTACGTCCGTCACTCGACGTTCCAACAATGGGCTTCTTGGTCACGTGCAACTTGGTCAGGGGACCCGAGGCATAGGGATGCCACACCATGCTATATGATTGCGCGATATCTTTTTCAGTAGCCACTCAAATGTCCACCAAAATACATGATCTAGTATTACGCTCAGTACTCAATGAACTTCAGCTTCTCCATGAGCATCATGCTTCCTATCACAACTGTGCAGTCTGGCTTAAGTTCAGCTTGAAGGACCGGGACCGGGTGTCTCGCTCCCAAATCGATTCCTGAACCGAACCGGCAAGCTATCCCTCCACGAAGCACTCCACTTCCCATCCAGATTCGCCTTCTCCCTGCATATCTCAATCCTTTCTTATTATTCAGCTCGTGACAGACAGCCTAACACGTCTTCAACCTTGGCACCGCTGATTCGAAAAGCTGCATACCCGTCAATTCAGTAATCTTGAAATCTAGCAGCGCTTTACTTCATAGACAGCCCACATATATCCAGCCGCAAACACCTGATCATGTCGCGTTGTACGTTCGTCATACAATGCTTTTTGAACTGCTTGCAAAGCAAGATTGTAGGACTGAATTCCTTACAAAACTAATCTCTCATCCCATTCAACAAATCCTAGCCGTGTCATGGCTAGTGCTTTCAACGATAATTGCAATTGCTCCATTGAGTCGGACAGTTTCAATATCTGTTTCAGCCGAACGCAGGGTTATGGGCCTCGAGCGCTGGCCTCGGCAGGAAGGCAAAACTCGCAGAATGCTGCGACAATATGTTGATCGATGATAATCGAAGAATCTGGCTGGATGAGCATTCGACTATCATTGGCTCGGCGCGCTTTGACGAGCCCTCTCTGAAAATCCATATTTGACTGCATCGAGAGTGTTTCAGATAACGAGTGTCCATCCTGCATGAAGGGCGTTTTGGCCCCCTCCAAATAGTTTCTCTCCTGCTGCCCCTCAATCGTGCGGTTTAGAGAGACTGGAAAGCGTGCACAACCTTCGCACACCCGTCCACTATTGGTGCACTTCTTGCAGAATGGTTCTTGGAGGTCGCATTTCCTTCCGGAGTAGTGACTAGCTGATATGAACCAGGATCGGGCAAATGTTACCCTATTTTACGTCTCCGACAAGTATTGCAGCCCTTTGACTTTTCTGGAACACCAACCGTTGCAGACTTGCGGACAAATGTTTCGATCAAGAGTTGAGGCAATTACCGTGCACCAATGTTCTACAATGGATTGTTCACCGCATCCATCCCCTTGGAATCAATTAATCTTCGTAGATATGGAGCTACAGCTCACCTGCTCATCTTGGTAATCTTCAAGAATGGTATGTGTATTCATCCGCCTTCGCCTCGCATACTTAAAGTTTGTAGACACGAAAGCGGACGATGCATGATGTAATGTAACCAAAATCCTGGACGGCGGGTTGATGGCCCTGGTGATCGTCACTTCAACGTATTCTTCTCATAGAAGTACGCGTGCGGCGTTCCTGAGCTTGATTGTGACTGCCAGCCCATGAAGCATGTATTTCACGACTCGGAAAGTCCGGTGGAGTACAAGTAAAACGAGACTTGAACTTAGTCGTTTATAGCCCAAGTTGCGCAGTAGCGTGTAGTTAGATTGTTTGACGGATTTGCAATGGTTGTACGGTTAATCGTGTAAAGACGCACCTTTTGCCCGTTTTCTTAGTGCTCTGCTAAGCCTTCGTTCCAGCCTTCCTTGTATGTTCACGAGTTCAGTAAGTTGTCAGTACTTCCCATTCGGTATGTATCGATTATACGGTAACATCCAGCCGCAGCTAGTGACCTGCACCGCAATCACCGTTCCAATACTCACCATCCCTTTTGGAACGGCGCCCGTCCACAACGCTTTCCCCCTCACGCCCTCCGCTGTAGAAATTATTCCACTCCCTAGGCCACCTGCCGCAGCGCCCATAAGCCAGCACCACCAAAAGGGCTTTGGCGGTAGCTTTTCAGGCGACAGCGTCGTAGATAGATATGTATACGTGCCAAAGCAAAAGAACAATTTCGCAGGCTGCGCAGCCAATCCGACCATGCTCGGTCTCTTGCTTTCCTTGTATAACATTTGTGGTAGCATCTCAGCGAGTCCACCAGCGGCGCCTGAGAGTCCTCCCTTCATCCACACGGGTATTGGAAGCGGCTCAACTCTATATCTTGCAAGGTCGAAGATCCAGAAGCGGACGCCCCCTCGCCATATCAGTGGGCGCGCAGTAGCCCAATTGAAAACCTTTGGGGTTGATTGGTTCCTTCTTGGAGAGGAGGTGATGTAGGGCCAAAGCAGCTCAACAGGAACCGTACTGGCGCCAGCAAGGGCGCCAGTGAGGAAGAAGGTCGCTTGGCTGAAGGGAGGAGGGACACGGCCCGACGTAATGCCTGGAGGAGCCTGATAATTGTCTTGATGATCAACTGGCTGTAAAGAGCTTGCCTCAGCCCCATTTTGGGGAACTTCTTTTCGTGATTTATCCATGCGAGCCATGAATGGATTACTCCCTATGCTTCCTATGCTCAGACAGAGAGTGAAGCTTGATATGAACACACTTCACTTTGTTATACCCACCGACTAAGCAGCATCCCACTCGCCATCTACCTTGTACACATAACACACTTTGAAGACTTAGCAAGTATTCGACTTTATGAATCAACCTCTCTGTCTGGCACTTTCCAAGTCAGAGAAAGGTTTGAATCAGCGATCTGCGCAAAGAAACCAGGCGTGATAGTAGACGGGGATCAACATGAGATCGCTTTCGCGAACCACTTCTTCTTCATCATCATCTGCCTTGAATAACTCACTGAATGGATGAGTTCTGGACCTGTTGCCTAATCTGGAGCAGAAGTCAACAGTTCAGCAGCATGAATTTGTTGACTTTTGACGGCTGTCCATGACGAATGTGCGGCATCAAGGAACTTCGCCCCAAATAACACCCTGTTCAAGGCCGTGTCCGGAGCTGAAGATGTCCAACACGTGGTGCACCAGGATGCTTTTATATGAGTTGACGAATCATGCAAAACTCAAAATTATGATAAAAATATACTTCGTGGAATTTTCACCTTCAGTGGAGATCCAGGTGCAAGCTCCGAATGAGAATGTCTCTTCTTACAGTATAGAGACATTCGGATAGTAATATGCGCGGTCAGCGTATCACTTTGTTCGGCAGCGGCCTCGGGACAAGGCTGAGCCAAGGCGTCTGAGGCCGAGGGTCGCCGAACAAAGTGATACGTCAACGGAAAGTACGATTTAGGTGGCACTGTCATGTGGAAACGGTATATATATAGTATCGCAGTGTCCGCACATTTGCACTTTTACAGCGCGTTGGCTCCCCCTCCTTCTCAACCCTCGACTATTCGGCACCATCCTACATTATATTTCTGTTTGAGTTTGCCTCGAACACCGATTTACAAAGACTCCAAAGTGAAGATTCTGAAGCCATGTCTGACATGCAACCTCTTCGCCACGAGCCATCGATACCCACCTTCTACAACGAAATGGACTGCGAGCTTCCCTACCTTAGTCCCAAGGTTCTCGGCATCTCCAACACACCATCTCTGATCTCCCATCTCGAAACCCATGCACCAAACACGGACGGCAGATTCTCAGTCAGGTTCAATTATGGAGAGGGCAATTTTATCAGCAGGACTCTCTACGAATCAATCCCACAAGACCGCCGTCCTACCTTTGTAGCTGCAAGACGATTCATGAGCTTGGGTACAACCTTCGTTCCAATCGTTCTGAAGGATCTCAACACTGGAAAATGGTTTCGCGTGGTGCTGCACGCATTTTGTTGTGGATCGCCTGTTGGGAGGAATGTTCATCACTCCACGTTTTCTTCCTGGAACGGAATTGGGTGCTGAAGCCAGGGAATATTCGCGTGATTTTGGGAATGGGGTGACGGGAGAGTGAAGGGGGTACCTTATAGCTGAGCGCTTTTGTCTACCAGTATAGTATGCGGGAAAGCCAAACTTGCACGTATGAAGCTGACGAATCGGTCTAGGACGGTCGCGATCTGGTTGCATCGAGAAAACGGATATGGTAGTTGCATGCATTGTACCCCTGAGGCACTATGGACCACTAGCTCTATCTGGGAAGTGGATATGATAATTATAGCCTGTTGCAGTCACGCAATCAGATACACTGTCAAACGTTATATGTCGAAGTCCAGCCTACAAAAGACAAGACACCAGACAGAAGTAACCACTAAATAGCAGGTTTTACTCTTCCAGAGCATCAGTATATCACCTTGGTTCGACACTTCACTTTCAATCATCCACTGATCTCAGGTACAAGTGCTACACAACGAAGGAGGTCAAAGCTAGTATCCTCATTTCCTTTGCTTCGGGTCTGTTTGTTTCACCCAAATTTCTCTTTACTACATCCAAAGACCCTTTGCCCATCCTATCTCCGCAGGAGAGAGGCTACGCATCGCGCACATTGACCGTCTCCATTTCGCTGTATTTACCCAAGGGTATGACAACCTTGTGACAGAGATCTCCACACCCTCACTCACATCACACCGAGGATTCCAAATTCTCCACGAATACATTAACGGACAGACACAGGTGCTCACTGGGCATGCAGATGTGTTTAAGCAGATCTCTAGGAATGACAAAATACGGCCTAATCAGATCTCAAGCTTCTGCGGTAGTCTAAGCGATGCTGAGGTGCAGCGAAGAGAATACAGAGTGATGGAGAGACCAAGAAAGGTCGAGTTGCAACAGAACATTTGGTGGTAGGTCGGAACGGCGTTGTGCAAAGGGTTACGCTAAAGCTGTCGAAGGTGGATGTCACGGCTGCGGAATCTGAGCGGTGGCTGTCATCAATGATAGAAGGATTGGAATCATTTTTTGAGATGATAAAGCGCACTTGATACAGTCTGTGTGCATGAGCAATTGCGGATGTTGGGATTTGGTGTGCTGTGAGACAAGGCTCTTAAACACCATTAGTTGGCCCCTTTTGAGCTATGGAACAAACGATTCATCTAAGATCCTAGTTATTGACAGCCTACTTGGGACCGATGTTGAGCATAGAATGTTGTACTCCCAGCTTCTATCCCCATGTTTTGGAGGTAGTTCTCGGGCTGGTAACTTCACACATGCGACCCTTTGATTAAAATGCTCCTGAATGGTATTACGAAATGGCTCTTTTGCACAAGCACCTTAACAATTGAAAGCTATAGAATGTGGTCTTGTACCTGTAAGTGTACTATATATATGGGCTCGAAGCCCGGTATCAGTACCTAGGCTACTGGCCTGGCGTGTAGAATAGTCGATTGGTGTGATAGCCTGCCTAATGCCTTCACTTCACCTTCATTGTAGCGTTGAGACGCGCTATGCGCTAAGTAAGATGAAAGAATCCCATAAAATAACGAGACCGGACGTTATGTATCTCCTTTCTAACCAAATATTCCGGCTTCAAACCCCACCTGCAAGTAACCTTAGCGTCCTATTATCTTCGAAATGCATTTCTTATCAAGACTTATCATGTTCCTATATGATCTCCTGGTGATTACAGCGGCGGTAATAGTCCTGACTTCCACCATAAACCACCGAGCCAAAATGCTCAAACCCGAGCTCATCCAAACCCCACACATCAACGACCACCACCGCTTCCAGAACCTCCTCCTATCACTCGAAACAACAATCTACGACACCCTCCAATCAATCCAATACCACTCCCCAGACACCGTACGCGTCCTCCCTGGCACCATATCCGATCAACTCCACACCACAAACCTGCACACTTTACTAGTCAAAGAGATGATTGGCTGCGATCAGAAAGCGAAGCGAGAGGGGCCGTTCACAATCTGCGAGTGGATGGAGAATCTGGAGACGAATGTGGAAATTATGCTTGTGGCGCAGAAGTTGGGGGAGTGTCGTGCGAAGTTGAGGGTGGAGAATCTGAGCGCGGAGCCTTATTTGAGGGAGTTTGCGAAGTGGACTCCGTGGATGAATCAGCGGGCGACGGATAATTATGGGATGTTGGTTAAGATGAAGGAGGAGATGAGGAAGTGTTGAGGGTTTGGCAATATTGAAAGGATGAAGAGGGAGGTTGTGCAGAGGATGAGGGGAGGATGTTACCCTTGATCGTCGTGCGGTAGGTTAGATGTCAGGATAGACACGATGTCAGTGGCAAGATTTTCTTCCGTTGGGCATTATGTTGACCATGTTCTACAGGAAAGTTTCGTTGGTTAGCTGGCAGAAACTCCCCAATCCGATCGTGAGATGATTTCTCGACGCGAGGTGGCACAGAGGCAGATAGTTTTGATAATATTGTGTGCTCGTAATGTTTACGAGATCTGACAAGCGTGGAAGCCGAATGGGTCCGTTGAGTGGTCCAAGGAAACATAGAGAATCCATTATGGAGCAGCCACTTCCGCAAGCTAGAGATGTTAACCCAACTTGATATGGATCACCCATATGCAAGCCATTGAGATGATACCATACCTGTTTGATAGTAAGCCATCCATATCTAAGACAAAAATCGTCGAACCCATCGCGACCAATAATGGCCCCAAAGCGCCACCACGCCCTACACTTCCAGGGACAAAGCTATAAATCACCAGCTCTCCCACCCATTCAATGCACGCAAAAATCCACCAAAGCCTCTCAAAGCAGGTATCACAAAGTCAGCGCGACAGCCTACCTCCAGCAAAAGACTCAACAATGCACCTCCCCCTCACCACACCCACCCTCCTCCTCC
>JASZXT010000082.1:0-60648 GCA_035521555.1 Lecanoromycetidae sp. Uapishka_2
TCATACCATGATATCATGATAAATGGAATGGTATGATATACCATTGGACGCCTTGCCCGTTTACGGATCAGAAATCTAGGAGACTAAGGTGCTGCAACGAACGGTCTCCCTATCTCTTACTGCCATGTTGACTCCTGCACGGGATTCTCAATCCAACTACCAAAAGTTCGGCACCGATAGCACGTTCGGAGCCTGCCTTGTTTTTACAGCATCTGCAACAGCCTACGCAAACGCAGTGCGATCCCCCAGGACCTCCAACCCATTCTTGCCAATGCTTCCACCCTTTTCGACGATGGTATGAACCTCCCTCAGCCCCGGCAAATTTAGCTCAAACGTCTGTTGCAGCGTACATCTAAGAACACCCTCATCTACCAGCTGTGCAAGCTCCTTCAATATCTTCCCATGACTTTCCGGATCGACGCCATAATACAGCTTCGTTCCCAAAAGCGCCCAAATGAGCGACACCGACTTCGCCATGAACTCGGTTCCATACATCGGTAACTTATCTCGCACAATGGAACATACCTTTCCGAAAGGGGGGGCTACGGCAGCACAGTTGGCTAGATAAGCGTCTGTGCTGTGGATTATGAAGATGTATTTGAGTAGGAGGTGAAGATCAAGGTCTTTGATCTGTTTTTGTACACCTTCGCGGTGATTCACAACGTACGCTGCCCCCATTTCTCGCGTGAAATCCTGTGTTTCGGGGGCGAGAAGCAGTCGTGATAATGACGGGGAGTTCGAGGACATGACGAGCGATTTGGCTGGCCATAGACCCGACGCCCAAAGAATTGATCTGTATTAGCAACAGAGCACTCTAAACTGCTTCAAATCAGCTGAAGCAACCAGTCGAGCGAGCTCACCACCAGCACCATTGATAATCAAAAGCGCAGCCTCCTCGCCCTTCCGCATCTCCAACCTCTCAACCAATGCTTCATACGCAGTAATATACGTCAACGGCATACTCGCCGCTTGTACAAAACTCAAACTTGTCGGCTTAGGAGCTACACTCCGCGCATCTGCTAGTTCGTATTCCGCATTGCTCCTTTGACGTACTAGATTCCCGGAGAAGGAGACCTCGTCGCCTGGTGAATAGTTCTTGACTGAGGATCCTACACTGTCGATGATCCCGGCGCCATCGAAGCCGCAAATTTGGAATGGTTTGGGACAGCGCTCGTAGTAATCTTGCGAGCGTTAGAAGAGATGAAGATGGGTTTTTGGGTATGGAGAGATTTACCAGGGTAATCGTCATAGACTCCGCCATGGACTTTGATGTCTACTGGATTTACTGACGCTGATATAATTTAATATCTGGAATCTATCTAAAGTCTTTAATTTCTATCCTATTCTACTTCAAGATAGCCTCCGAACTCGACATCCTAGATTCAACCGTTATAATAGGTACTCTACGTTAAGTTATAGTAGTCTATTTCTCGATCTTTTTATTCACCCTTTCCTAGATACGAGTAGTTACTATCGCTATTGGCCGAATTCAGGCTGTAGTCGTGCAGGAGCAAAGGGTTTCTACTTCGTAAGGTTGTACGGGAAATTCGATCCTTGATTACTTGCGGAAGGCCGAGAAAATGTTCTCCGTCACATTCTGTCCCTGAACTGCATAATACGAAGGTGGTCGTCATCTGTCCCAGACTTCGTTTTCGATGATAATTGTATGAACAGGGCCCAAATGGAGCCTGGATCTTACTCAAGAGGATCCGCACTTTTGCTGGTCGATACACCCTTACCACACCTGTTGCTTAGAAAGCGGGGCGTGATATTCGCCTGCGAGCGGCGAGCTTCGTTGCTATCCCAGAAATAGACATTCGTCATGATTTCAACACGGTTGGGCTCGGTGAGAATAAGCATCATTGGACGCATTATCTGATAATGGAGAGAGCACTGGCGAGGTCGTACTCCTTCATGGCTAGCCGAGTCGCGCAGCTTTGTTGTCACGCTGCACTATTAAACGATAGTTGGAGTCTCACAAGATGCACAAGATACACAAGCGGAATCCCCAGCTCTTACAAGACATTATGACAGCACCTAATTGGTGAGTAAGTGTCCCAAGGAGAGAGTCTCCGAATGTTGCTCACGTGGTCGAGCTGGCTGGCCAGATTGTTTATATGAGTTTGGTTCCAATCTCTTTTCTTCTTTCCTACATGTTATTTTCAATATCATAACTCAATCACATATAATCTTGACGTCCTGATACAAAAGCCCCTCATAAACTTTCAGTGGGACCATTCCTTCTTGTTGGGTTCTCTGCAGGAATACTTACTCATTCACGAAGTCCTTGCAGCCTCCAATGTCTGCATTTCTTCCGGACGCCGAAACAGACATCTCGATGCCTACTCATCTGGAATATGACCTAGGAAGTACGTGACGCGTCTTATCGACATCACAGAACACACATTCATTGCCGCTGACGTTCTTACAGAGCCTATTCAGCTCGTTTTCCTGATTTGGTCGTGCTGTCAGTGTCCTGCGATCAAGTGTGCCGACGACGGTAACAATGCCTGCGGTTATTGCGGCCATGTAAGGTGCAATGCGTGCGTCATCAATGGTACCAGGTGACCTTGCAGGATCTTTCGGGCGGCTGCTATTGCTGGGAAGGCTGAGGTGTCGATGCTTGCAAATAATGAGTGAATTTCTAGGAAGGAACCAAGTGCCATATAGCGAGACTGTCTGTAACGAATTTGATCATGATTTGAAGCGCTCGGGTAGGCGTAGAGGAGGATTGGTCTGACTCATTCATTTGCAGTGAACCGTCTCTGCGTATATTCTGAAAATCTCACTGCTATCCTACGAATTTAGATCGCAGCCCTCTTATTAATGGCATTAAACTGGAAACTCGGACAGGTATAACTTGTTCACTCAAGCAACAGTCTCAAATTTGTGCTACATCCAGAATACTTCCAGCTTACAGTTCCAACGATTTCGGACATTTCTGCATACCACTTGATCAATTTCCATCAAAGCAGCTTGCAACAGCTGCTATCAAGGATGCGAGCAAACTATCGCCCTAACAAGGCTGTAAGTCTCAGCTCTTCAATGCCAGTCTTTCCCCACACTCAAGGCCAGGCAATAGAATAAACGCCACCTCCCCCACAACTCCGGTGTGCAGTTCCTACCAACGAATCGGGCTTCCCTCGGAATCCTCCACTTTACCTTCCCACGCTTCCCACCCTCATCTGCCGCCTCCGTAGACGCTCTCGCCAAAGCTCGCAACTACGCGCCCGCGACGAGATCACCGTCTCGCCCAACGCCATCGGCGCAGACAACAAGGCGAAGGTCCGAATGTTCTATAAAGAGCATATGCACGAAGATAAGGAGATCCAATGAATCCTGAAAGGAGCCGGCCACTTTGATATGCAGGATGGTGAAGATAAATGGGTAAGGATACAGGCGGATTCTGGCGATCTGTTGATATTGCCTGCGGGAATATGTCATCGATTTACTGCTGACGAGGGGAATATGAGTAATATCAGACCTTTGCATGGTAAGGGTTATCATTCCTCAAGCTGATAACGGAGGGAATCAGTACATCGATGCCATGGGTCTCTTCCAGACACAGCCCAAGTGGGCTGCTTTTATTCGTAATGAGGAGACGGAAGCGAATGAAGTTCGGAAGCAGTACGTTCACACCAGGTCTCAGCGTTTCCAGAGCAGGAACGAAAGGGAGGGAATAACATCGGAGCAACCTGGTAAGGATGTCTGAAGGGTGCTCAAGTAGGCGCCCAACAACTTCCTCACAAGCCCATAAGAACTGCCTTTGATACCTCGAGTCTGTCTTCTAATACAGGAATACATTGAGCACATCAATGTCTTCCTCCGAATTCGAATTCAGCTCTCGCAGAAGGCTTACCTAATCATTGAACAACTCTGGTTTTATGTTTGCAAAATTAGCCAATGTAACAAGGTTAATTATCGAGGCTCACGTACGTAATTATTATGTTGCACAACGAACCTACAAGTCTACCAAGACTTTATCGTGCACTTGCTTAGGCAGAAACCCTTTTTAGCCAGGGAGATGTGAATGTGTTCAGAGATCACGTACACTTTAAAGATGGGTTTCACGAACGAAAGCCTTGTATGGGACTCACGTGTGACTGTTGCCCAGTTCTGGAAGTTACTGGAGCCATACAATGGTGTAAAACCTACGAAGAGTTCTTTGAGACAAAGAGAAAAAGTGGGATCACTGGTCCCTGAATTTGACGGATAGATATCCATCGGCATAGCTACGCTGAGTCCATCTTGACAGGAAGGCAACCAACAGTGAGAGCAACGTAGAGAACAATACACAAAGGAATTGAGGAGGCAAGGCTGCTGAGCTTCAGCCCGTGCTACTTACTATGGCCGATTGGAAGCCTGTACAGGCCTGGTGTCGTTAGTGTCACCTTGTAGAGTCTTTTTCATCGTCTGATAAACAATGGAAACCTGTAGTGGTAGCGCTGGTCCCTCCCTTCATGGATATACAGAGGCGTCGAAAATATTCCCTCGGTGCTACCTTATTTTGTTGATCGGAGGCGTAGAATGCTGCCTTTTCACTCTTCTGTTACACTGCAGATCATACCCATATCGGGTGGACGGATACACCAGCAGTATCTGGGAATACAATCATAGCTTTCATTTTACTTGCTTTCGGCTCATACAGGGTGCATTTGATAGTACTCTTAGCCTATACATCACAACGCAATAGCCGAGTCTTCTTCATCGATATACTCTATGTCGCGTGTGATACCTGCAGTATGACCGTACCTATCTCTCGCTCACTTACCCCGGCGACCTCCAGAGGCAATGCGATGCCCGCGGCTCAAAGCGTACTCAAAGCTGGCGAGAGACTTGCGGTGAGGCACATCGTGAAATAAGTTAATCTGACAAAGTGTTATTGTGACCTGAAGCACTTGGGAGGAAGCTCCACGAATGGGGGCGTACCAATATTTCAGGCAGAGTATCCAGCGAACACGCAACAAGTAACATGAGTATTGGAGATGATAAATTGAATCACGAGAGGGTAGAGTGATTGAGGTTTAGGAGGTGCAGAACACTGTCAATTCTTGCTCTTGGAAGTTGAAAAGGCTTTGTGGACAAGCTGAGGGGGCAATCATTTGCAAGCTGTTGTAGTACCACAGATGGGTTACCAAATTTGCGGGTAGAATTTGTAGGGTGTTCAGCAAACCGTGCAGAATTGATCGGATAGGCCTTTTGCTATCGTCTGGTTCCTACATTATGTGAACAAGGCTTGAGAAGTGCTAGCCACGAAAAAGCCATTTCACAATATACTCGTTAGTCGTGTGTTTTAGGCACGAATATCACAGGAAACCCCTCACGGCATTCGATACGCCCTCGAAATTTTCATAACAGTGCCAATGACCCACCCCTTTCAACACCTCGACTTTGACATTTGGCATTCTGGCCTCCATCTTCCTCGCCCACTCTAATGACGAGATCTTGTCTTCATCGCCGGCGACGATAAGCGTAGGCATCTTGAGCCGCTCAAGCTCCAAGGTTGTCGACGCAGTACGTGCGAGCGCCATGCACCCTTTCGCATAACCTTCTGGATCTTGACTTAGTAGTGAAGCACGTACGGCTGTCAATACTAAGGGGCGCGAAGCTTTGGTGAAAGATGATGTAGCTGCATTGGCAACCATTTCCGCGACACCAGAGGCTTGCATACCGCCTGCTCGGACGGCTGCTGCACGTTTCAAAGTAGCTTCGCTAGCCGCAGCTGGTAAGGGTGAAGGACCTGGACCGATGAGGACCAGTTTTGTCACTAATGAAGGGTGTTTGAGTGCGAAGTTCATGGCTATGAGACCACCTAATGAGTGTGAGACGATAGTCGCAGCTTTGATGTTGTATTTAGAAGAAGCGAAGATGCCAGCGAGATCTTCGACCAGGCTGTCCATTGTGACTGGCGAGGAAGCTTTCGTGGGTGTATGACCATGGCCTTCAAGGTCGTACAAGATAGATCTATGGGACTCTTTGAGACCAGCAATATCGATCAGAGGCCGGTAGAATTCCATAGTGCCCCCTAGACCATGCACGTAAACGATGTACTCTGAGCCAGAGCCGATTTCTTGGATGTTGATCAATTTATCGTTGATTTTCGTCAGGCCACTACCTCCAGCACTGATGTCCAAGTTATGAATTGGAATGCTCGAGACTTGGGAAACACCCCCCGCAGTGCTGTCGCATGTATCGACATCCTGGATACAGTTGCTGAGCTTACCGAGTCCGCTTAGTGTGACATCAATAGTGTCTCCAGGCTTAAGAAGACTTGGTGAGTCCTGGGTAAAGTCCATGCGTGCCGGTATTGCGGTTGCAAGGATGTCTCCCGATTGAAGGGGAATGCTTTCGGAAACGATCTTGACTAGCGTTGCGATAGTGTGACTGAGATCCTCTATCTTGATATCCTGGCGCTTCTTGCCGTTGACATGTGTTTGCAGGCGTAGGACTTTTGGCGTTTGGGTAGTCGGTACAGCAACTGGTCCCATCGAACAATAAAGATCGCGCTGTCCCTCTTGAGCTGTCACGTTGTTGATGATTGTGTAGCCCCAAACATGATCTATGGCATTTTTCTTGTCGATAGCGAAGCCAGGCTTATTGATGATAACACCAATCTGACTCTTGTAGTCAAAGCTCTGAGTGGATTTTGGATAGATATCTTGTCCAGATGCTATGATACTCCTAGCTCGCTTTGTGAAAATATCAGGGTGATTTGGCTGATCACTTTCACCGCTCGAGTTGTCCGTTGCGTGTGCATCGAAATCCTTTCCTAGGCAAAAGATATCTCGACCACTAATTGGAGGTAGAATCTTGACTGAGCCGAGGGCGACTGACTCACCAGCTGAAATTGCCTGGTTTCCTAGTTCGATGACTTGATATAGATTGTCGAAAGGTGCACCCGATTCCATTGCCATTGGAGTGATCTTGGACTCATCCAAATCAAGATGACCGATTCTGTGTCTACCCTGGCTGTCTTCATATGCAACAAACTTTGTCATTGGGGCAATCGTCGGTGCTAGGATGTCTGGTCCAATGCTCGTTTTCGAGAATTCCCGGTGTGAGGCTTTATGGACTCGGCCGTTGATCATAATTACGTTCAACTTGTCGTGCTCCTGGAGCACAGCTATATTTTTGACTGGATCGCCGTCGACAAGAATAAGGTCAGCAAAATAGCCCGGTTTGACTTTACCCAGCTCGTCTTCTCGCATGAACAACTTAGCCACACCAGCCGTAGCAGCCGCAATGGACTCCATAGGAGTAAAATCGAGAAGCTTAACAAAATGCTCGAGATCTCGAGCGTAGGTGCCGTGAGGTGTCCAAGCAAAACCGTAGTCGCCGCCACTAGCAATCTAGATTAGATATATTATAGTAACAGAACAAAGTTAAACGACTTACGGAAGTATTGTGATGCCCCTCTCGTGCATCTCCTTCAAACCTCGGATAGCTGTCTGTAACTCCTTCATGTAGCCGACCTGCTCAGCCTTTTCAAAAGAATAGCCAAAAGGCGCAGCTTCATAGACAGTAGCCCACAGCCAATTGATTCCTGGTGCCACGACATGCTTGTGCTTTGCTTTCTCAAGCATATCCATACCCTCACTATCTATGTAGCTGGCATGATAAATAACATCAACTCCATGTTTCACACACTGCTTAATGGAGTCTCGAGCACGAGCATGAGAGCAAAGTCTTAAACCAAGACGATGAGCTTCGTCAACACAAGCAGCTGTTTCAGCATCGCTATAGTATGAATCCTGTGCTGAACGCGACTCTGTAATCTCTTCGCCAGACATGCTGAGCTTGATTTGATCGACTCCGATGCCCGCGTGGTGTCTAATTACCTCTCGCATTTCCAATGGTCCGTCTGCAAAAGTGGTAATCCCTGCAGCAAGTTCTCCGTTGCGGACAGCCATTTCTTTGCCATTCGCAAGATATCGAGGTCCAGGTATATCTCCACTGTTGATATAGTCTCGGATGACGCAATCAAGACGGTCTTTGGCTGAGGCAGCACCAAAGCACATCGTGTAACCACTGTCAATGTAGCATTGGGCTGATTTTGCAGTCATCAGAGTATGTTCCTCAACGCCTACATCACCGAGTTTGTCTAGAGCTCCGTTGTTCCATGTAAAGTGTGTGTGAGCGTCGCCCAAACCAGACATAAGGGTACGTCCGCGGCCATTGATGATTCGAACCTTTGGGTCTTTCTGTAGCTTCTCAACACCCGGGATAGTACCAACATAGACGATTCGCTCGCCTGGCAGATGTGAATATCTCTCGCCAGTAATCTACAGAGAGATCTCTTACCTTCGATGTACACATCACCGTGGTAGGCATCTGCGCCAGTGGAGTCCAAGATATTCACATCAAGGAAGAGAACTTTTGAATCTGGACGGGTCCCTTCCATATGATATAACTTCGGTTTGAGGTTTGGGTCGAATCGAAGGTCATCGTGTGGATTGAGCTTCCGCTTAGAGGAATGGGCGGGCCAGCCATTGCTGCCGCTGTCACCGTTTGTAAGTATACCAGGAGCCATAGAGGTTCACGTCTACATCAGCCAAGCTGAATGTTGTAGTACGAAACGCAGATGCGTTGCAAGAAGTGTAAAAGCATTTTCCCGGCATCGCTGAGCACATCGCGGCACTGAAATCACTAACGTCAAAGGGTTAACGTTTACTATGGGTAGAGAAGCAATACAAGCGTCCTAACCTCTAGCAACGGAAGTACTCCGGTCAGAGAATCATCGATGTTGACTTTGCGTCAGGAACCCCGCCTCCGCACCACGCTAGTCTACGGTATCTCTCCGTTGGGAATGTGGGGTAGATCTTGCGGAGAATGCGGAACACAATCTGGGGAAGCGTTATGCTTTTCATTGTTGCTTCGCTCTGGGTATCATGGAAAGGAATTGGGCTAGTGGACATTTTGTCCTACCTTACAACTGTATACCCTAGCATGACCCTTTCTTGTCTCATTTTGCCATGGGATGGATCAAGCTGGGGACGTATGCGCAACCACCACGAGTAGGCTATGAGGCTTTTCTGAAAGAGGTGGAAGACTCAGTGCGGCCTGAGCCAGAAAGCAAGGTCGGCAAAGAAGAGTACTGCAGGTGTGCAAATAGCATCGCCAACATTGATCTGCCATTCATACCTCCAGAAGCTGTCGAGCAACGAGATGGCAAAAAAGGCACCAACTTATGTATGAATGTTGAGCTCGCTTGGAAGCTTTGATTGACAGCAGATGCTCATTAGGCATAGGGATCGTGATCGACGACATTGTATATGACTGCTCAGCTTTTGCGACAGATCATCCGGGTGGTGAGACTGTAATCAGGAATTTTGGCGGCCAAAGTTGTTCGTGTAAGTTGCGCTGACAGTCGTCATGCTTTGGATTGTATACACCAGTGTTCCCAGTGTCGACTAACACTGGGGACGTAGGGCAGTTCTGGAGACTACACAGCCAGAGGCACCTAAAGGAATCCGGGCACGGTCTGCGAGTGGGGAGAACCGAGAATGTAGGGAATCGCTTTCGAGAACCGAAACAGTACATAGGACTCAAAACATTGGGAGAGGAAGACTGGTAGACTTGGAGCTGTGAGCAAGCGATCCTTTCATTTCCACAATCAAGAAGCGTATCGCGTAGCCACATGACCCAGGTCTTTATGATGCAGAGACAAGTCGATTTATGGTAGGCGATCCGCGCAAGCTGGCTCGTCGTGCAATACCTAACTTAGGACGCCATGAGGAGAGACCAATTTTCCCAGGAAAGAAACAGAGACACTCCATAGTCTCAAATTTGCTCGGAGTGGCCCTGGTTTTCAATTTTGTCGGTTTTAGATAGCGATACGAAAATAGTGGCATGGAAAGCAATACGAAGAGCATAAGCGCATGCCTCGCGAGATGCTTCGAGACCAACAGTCACTCTCGATGGTGCCACACTTTTCACTCTCAACGCTGTAGCTGTACCCATCGCTAGAGCCTTGAAGAGAAAAACGAGCTTGGATATGGGGGAGACTGTTTGCAGCGATCAAGAATCTAAAGGTAGACACTGGTACAAGATTGACTTCGGTCCGGGCAAGTCTCAGCGAGCGACATTGATTCGGCATAATTTCTGATAAATCTAGGTACAAGACCAAGACGGTCCCTGTGCCAAAGTCTTTGGTGATTATGTGCTGCAATGGGCTGATTCGAAGCGTGTGCCGCCGCGCTTTGGACCTAGGAGATTATCAACATAAATTGGCTAGAGCGGAGGACATATCTGCTGCCAAAGATGCCTGAAACTTTGCCAGCTACAGCAAAGGGAATGGTACCATCGATAGTCCAGCCCGAAGACATTCATGCCGAGTTGTTAGTCATTTCTTGCACACCCGCTGCAATCACACAAATGATTAGGAAGACATTGAGCAGGGTGAAGGCCAAAGCAGGTTGGAAGGTGAATCCAAGGAGACAGACGGCCGCCCAACTTTGGAAAGCAATTTTCTGCTTGTCATTTCAAGAGCGGGACGATGAGGGCCGTGTTCCCAAAGACGTTTTCGACGTCGTCTGGCGCGTGTTCCTTAGACACCGTGGCGATGGCAAACCGAAAATAAATCTGTAACCTTGAAGCCATCAGAGACTCTCAATCATTCAACACCAAGACCCAATTGCTGCATGTATATAACATGAGAGACATGTAGCTGCCCAAAGCCCGCTCCAAAGTCTCCACAATTGTTTGCCTGCCACAAGCCTAGCCTGATTGGAATGTTTGCGGGGAGATACCGTGCGCCGCAGCTAACGGGTGTGCCCTTTCAAGCGCCATCGATTGCTTAATCGGGTCCTAAGTATCCAATGTGATCTGAAATGGACCCATATCATAACTTACACAAGCATCGGTGAAGTTCCAGAGACCATCAAGCAAAAAATAATTGGTTGCCCTTGAGTTCCCTTTTGTGGACTGCAGAGAATTTTGCATCGTACCTGGCCATCATGCCGAGGGTTCACGCTGGCGGTGACTTCTTGGCCCCAGCATATATGGTGACCTCTTTAGATGTCGGTACGGTTTTACTCATGCTAATTGAAGATATAGCTGGGGAAGATAGCTCTAGAGGAAGCTGTTCGCAAATTGATTAGCATTGTATGGACTTGGCTGATGTCTAGACCATTAGATCCACATGCCAGAAACCGTTGAACAATGTAAGAAGCTTTCTTTACCAGGGCAAGGCGATGCATTTGCAGAACAAATGCTTGACATACATGGGGAGAGACTCGAAATCATGACCCAATACAATGTTGAATTATTCGTCCTCTCGCTTGCAAGTCCTGGGCCCCAAGGCCAACACATCAAAGAGAAAGCTGAGGTAATGCCCTCACTTATCGGCCTGAGAACAGACGGGCTGACGATTTATCCCACAGAGCCTCGCCCAAAGAGCAAATGATTACATGGCAAAGGAGGTTGCAAAGAATCCAAAGCGTTTTGCCGGCTTTTGTGTGCTCTCAATGCATGATCCTTACCAAGCCGCGCAAGAGCTGCGCCGTTCAATTACAGAGCTTGGCCTGAAAGGGGCCATCATCAACGACTTCCAGTCTGCAGGATCTGATGGTGAAACAATGCTCATGTATGACCAGCCAGAGTACGATCCTTTTTGGGCAGCAGTTCAGGTATAGTTCTCTCTTAGATCACACGACGTTCTCGCTAAACCAGTGCGCTCACAGGAGCTGGACACTGTGGTGTACATTCATCCCCGGCTTGCGGTAAGACCCCACCTTTGCTGTCGTTATCAAGTTTCTAATACTGGAAAGTCCCCGCATCTTCAAAGAGAGCTCTGGGATCCCCGGTGGTGGCTCAGCATAGCATCCTTGCAATTCGGGCAAGACGTACAACGCCACGTCTTGGGCATGTGCGCAAACGGTGTCTTTGATCGCTTTCCCGGCGTCAAGCTCGTGATTGGTCATCTGGGCGAGATGACGCCTGGCCATCTTTGGCGCATCGATCACTGGATGATTCGACACTACCGCCACAAAGGACTTCCCATGAAGAAACCATTCCGATATTACTTCCAGAACAACATATGGCTGACAACATCCGGCCACTTCTCAACTCCTGACTTGATGAACGCTATCACTGCCGTAGGAGCTGACAGGATAATGTTTTCCATTGACCATCCTGTGAGCCAACACCCAGACTTAGCTTCCGGGAAATTGCGGGCTGATATGTGATGCTAGTTCGAGGACATTGAAGAAGCAGCAATTTGGTGGGACAGTCTACAGGTAAATCCTATGGACAAAGTCAACATGGTGAGCCACAAGCCTCTAGCAACGCCAATAGCCTACCCTGCAGTCTCAATTCTAATCGTAGGTATGATCTAGGGCCGAAACAACGCCATCAAACTACTCAAACTCGATTTACCTCTGATGGGTTTCGAGGCTCTCATGGATGGACTGAGCAGACAATTATAGCTAGAGCACAGGCGACGAGACGATCCACTCCTAATGATTGGCTTGCTTCAGTTCGGGGACGTGTGCTGTTCAGCATGGCGAAATCCGTGATGACATCCCGTAGCCCGATAGTCTTTCCAATCTACTCATGACACTCTTGCGAGACATTTGCCAACATGCTCTCAATCCGGCATCCTCGATAATGAAATGCTGCATTCCTCATACTAGCCCAAAGATAGGAACTTCTTCATAGGTTCTGCTACTCCACCCATGTCACGATGGTGAAAGATCGAGGGAAGGCGTTGGAGGCGCTGGAGGAAGACGACGGAGGAGGACATAGAGATATAATGTCAGTGGCTGTTACAGGCTGAGGGATTTCCAATTTTTATGGGAGGATGGAAAGTCAGTGACAGCGACGCGGTTTGGGAGATGAGTACCTTAGTCAGCCAGATGTGGCTGCACTAGGAGACTACCTTAGCTCTAGTACCTTCTGAGCTTAGTTCTAGTTATCGTCCTTGGCTCGCTTGGGATTAACACGCGGATGCAATTGATAAATCGACGTATCCCTTTCGAGCTAGAACTAAGCTCGCTCAGGTAGTCTTGGCACTGCCCCTGCCGTCATGCTTCTCCACTTTTGCTTCTCCGCACCCCTCAACCCTTCGTCACTACTGGCTCGACTAGATGCAATCTTCCTGCAAGTCACCCCCCACCATGCAGGGGCCGTCCTACATTTCGACTTTGTATGACAATGACTCCCTCGCCAGATCAGCGTCCTGGGCCTGCAGAATCGAACAGCAATACTGCGAAAGAAGTAAACAAGGAGCGTTCAGTTCGCAAATACGGCTTTGCATGCGCCAATTGTAGAAAACGCAAAGCAAAGTGTGATGGCGGCATTCCTAGCTGCGAAAGATGTCTATCTAATGGCGAGGCCTGTTACTTCAACAAGTATGACTCCATGACAATCACAAGCACGTGCCGTATTGCAATACAGTACTGATCTGGATACAACTCACAGGGTCCCTTCTGTGACTTACGCCGTGGCCTTGCAGAACCGTGTGGACAAATGTGAAAGTGTTCTAAATCGGATGCGTATCGCTTTCGATGAGGATCTACGGCATCTTTTGGACGAGCATTTCAACGAATCTGGTGACAAGGGCACAAAAAGGAAGAGACGAACCACCGTGACGGAACCACAGCAAGAAGAAAGTCCAGTGACGGAAGTCTCGTCCGATAATGAACTTACAGAGGTCTTAAATGAGACTTCCGTTGATGAGGATGGCCGCATTTGCTTCTACGGTACCACTAGCCTTTTCCATCTTCAGCCTGACCAGGCTGCGTCCACGAAACTTGGAGAGGGGATTGATCCGGCCTTTGTGCTCCCGAATGGCCTTGCCCCGTGGCAAAGAACATTGCAATGGCAGGACAGCCTCAACTTGGACGCCCCGAGTCCGTCGCTTAGTGCCAGCGCTCAAACGGATATTGGGGCATATCTGAACGTAGACATTGACTCGCAGCTCTGCAGTGAGCTTCTGGATATTTACTGGTGCTGGCCTCACCATCTACACCTAGTTCTATGCAAGAGATTATTCATGCGTCAGCTACGTGAAGCGCTGTTGGCTACTGCTGCTGACAGCTAGCTTCAGGAGATCTTGCAACATCTGGACCCTACGTCACTCCTTTCCTCCTTAACGCTGTCCTTGCGCAAGCGGCACGCTATTCTGATCGTCCTGAAGCTTTCGATCTCGGTCAAACCTTCGCTCAGCGCGCCCTCGATACTCTCGCAGCCGAGGTGGACAGGGGAAGCTCTATACCAACGATCCAAGGCCTCTTGATTTTCTCGGCAAGAGAATGTGCATGTGGTCGGACTTCACAGGGTTGGCTTTATGTAAGGAGACTCTGAATACAGGAGACGTAGCTAACCATTTACTAGTCGGGTATGGCTTTCAGAATGATGCATGACATGGGCATTCATGTCCCTCCCAGGAAGCTCAGTCATCTGGGAGGTCGCTTTTCCACTGCAGAGCTGGCATTGCGCCAACAAATATTTTGGAGTTGCTACACATGGGACAAGACTATGAGCCTCTGCCTGGGACGAGCCCCCCAAATGCACGATATCATAGCACCGCCAACGACGGATATACTGTTGGATGGTGAAGAAGCAGAGAACGAGGCATGGCAGCCTAAATTTGCGGCAGTATCGGCGCTGCTGGAAATAGGGGTTATACAAAAGGCTCGGACCAATAGCCGCTTCGTTGCGTATTGTCAACTCTGTGTGATCATCGATGAGGTCCTTGCAGCTCTATACTCCAAGCCCCACTCCGCGCAGAACCATTTGCAAGGATTTTTCGATCGCTCAATCAACAAGCTCGAGACTTGGGTGCGTGGGCTTTCATCGCATCTCTTCGTACGAGAGGATTCGAAATCTGTGTCATGTCCTCCATTGCACATACTCCTTCTCAATCTGTTATACCACGCCACCATTATATTGCTTTGTCGTCCATATCGCTCCAAGCAGGAGCGTGCTCGAAAAATGGCAACAACCGCCGCAGAGATGATCGACAGGCTCTTCGTGTTACACATCCGACGGTTTCGCTTCCGAGTCATCACGTATCTTGAAAGCTATACTATGTTTGTCGCCAGCACCATCAACATCTTGGATTTAAAAGACGGTATCGATAAGGAGGCTGCGGGAGCCAGGCTTGATTTCTGTCTCGAAATACTTCGAAACGCTACGAGCACGCCGTCCAATGCAAGATGTGTCGAAATCATCCAGCAGCTCTCCCGGAAAGATGAGGGACCAAAGGACGGTCGTCCGCCGGCAAATGCTCCTCAGTGGCCACAGCAAATGGTCGATCAACAGTCAAGCCCCTCGATCTCAAGTCCACGTCGGCGTTCGAGTGCACAAAGCACATTTCCTCAACAACACAGTACCATTCAGCATTCGGCCTCTCCTTTTACGCCACAGATCATGAGTTCTAGTCAAAGCATGAATGATTATGCGTTCTTGAATATGCCCGCTGGCGATGTTCCGATCTCAACACTCTATGACCAGTCAAACATCCTTCCGTCACAAACCTTGCAGATGCCACCAGACACTCAGGTCGACACGCCTATGCGATGGCTCGCTGATAATGTGGGCACCAATTCAAGGCCTGAGTTATGGATGATGATGGACATGGACTTCACTAAGGACTATAGCAATGCACCGTATCAGGGAGACCAATGATTTCAACAGCGCGTTACTCTCTGCGAACGCGGGGATCTCATACCATGATCAATATCTCACTTGATATGCAGTTCCATCATGTAACATGAAGGGGTAGACAAAACGCTTTAAGATTGTTAGACGCGGCAAGTCTCCGGGTTCCGACCCATTTACTAACGTCACTGAGAGCTCGATGCTTCTCAACAAAGTCAGTAACTTCATTACCATCATCAACCTGCACAATGCCAGCATATCACATTGGTATGCGCTTCAACGATAGCATGTGACATCCACTAATCTCCGGGTCTCTAGTCTTATTCAAGCTCAAGTCGGGTGTGAGTCCAGAGCAAATTGACCATTTCATGACAACAGCCAAGGCCATGGTTGGCAAGATACCCGGTAACTCCAATCTGATTGCCTGACGATAGCATTCATTAGCTTATTGATGCACAAAAGGTCTCGTGGATTTTCAGGTCGGGCCTGGGCTTGCAGTGACTGCACACAGAGCCAAAGGCTACGACATGGGTTTAGTGGCAACCCTTGACAATGTTGACGATGTCACATCATATGGTCTTCACCCAGCCCATCAAGAGTACGAAATGTCTACCCTGCCCCAGTGCTTTTTCTGACAGACTTAGGACCCATAGACTAAGAGAGCAACTATGCGATGACACTTTGGCATTTGACTTCGAGTTCTCAAATTGATACCTGTCCTCTACATAGACAGCGCCTCATGTTTAAAATGTCAATTCACCGCATGATATGAAGCTACCAGTTCTCCCAATGTTTCCGTGGTCCCTACGTTGCCAGGGAAGACAATATAGGGCACATCAGGCCACTTTGGACTTCCAGTGGGCTCACTTCGCCATAGGGGAACCCCCGTCGCTGCTTGACCTACCACTCTAGCCTTTTTCATGCCCAATGCTTCTGTGGCCAGATCACTGCTTGTGATGCCTCCCTGTACTCTTTTCAGTATAATCGTCAGGTCAATCTCTTCAATTACACACCTTTGCAATAACATATTTCGGCCGGACAGAAACTGCTTTCGTAATGTTGACAAGAACGCCTGTGACGATACTACCTAAGAGCAAGCTCTCCCTTCCATCTTCATTGGTGACGAGCTCTCGACTCGTACTAACCACAGCATCCAAGCCTGACGCTAACACACCGTCAACGTTGTGGGCAATCCAACCCACAAGATCTTGATGATCTTGACTCGAGCCGTCTCCCAGCAGTTGGGCCACATCAAGCTCAAAATGTACCACATGTGATTTGCAGTGTGAGAGCAAAAACTCGCGCTGTGCTGTTGTGCGCGGTATGTAAGAGCCAATGACTGTAAGACCGCCTACTTTTCTTTCCCCTGTCAAGTCTTGAAACAATCTTTTAGGTGGTACTGGCGGAATCTTTGCTATACCTAACCGAGTGGAGACAAAACTTGCACCTGTCCGGTAAAGGAGCCTGATATTGGGGACGAAAGTAATTGCCGCTACAAATGCTTCCATGTCGGAGACAGCGAACGTGTTTGGAATAATGATCGGCGGTCTCCCATTTCTTCCAATATGTTTCAGCCGAGCAGCAAGTTTCTGTGGACCATCATGCTCACGGAGCTCATCGATGCTAATGCTGATGATTTCAGGCACATCTTGCCATTGATACTTCTCTGCGACCCACTCCCTCAAATTACTGGACCGAAATCCGAAGCCTTTATCAGCTGCTGAAGGCGTGTCTCCGACAGGTACAAGGGTAACGCCATCATGAGCGTCAAGGGCATAGTGCACGTCGTTCATCGTAACCCGCCCACCCTCGAAGAATGCCGGTGCGAGAACCCATGCGTCGAAGGGACCAAAAAGCTGTTCACTGAGATTATTCTCGAGCGGGAAATGACCTCGCAAGGTGGAATCTGAGCGCAGGACGAGCTCGATCTTGGTGTTTGTTTCTTCGGCGGCAGAATGGATGTTTTCGAGAAGAGCTGTTAATAGAGCTTTGGCCTACGACGTCTGTCAACTAGCCCATAGATTGAGTGTCCATGACATCGAGTCACAGAGTATTTAGGATGTATTCACCTCATTATGGTGATGTGCCCTCGTATTCGTTAGAACGAAAAATCCAGCTTCTCCTGTTCTGAATTGATCCACCAGCACCTCCTTCTCAAAAGTGGTCAGAACTGTAACATCATGCACCGTTTGCGTTCCCGTTGGGTCATCGTCGAGGACCACCAGGGTCCCACGCTCTTTCAATGTCGCCTTTGGAAAGGTTACTGTAGCTGGGTCGGGCAACGAGGCTTCTGCCTCTTTGTATTGGATCCGAGGGTACCTTGTTGCTTCTGGCATGTCTACTAAGTCAATTACAATGTGTTTCTGATGCAGCTTCCTTCATGTTCGTGACGATTCTATGTCATCCAGTAAATTGAGTTCCGGTTCTTCAACCCAGACCAATCATATACGGGCAAAGAGCAGAGTGCGGAGAAACCACGGCAAGTCTCCGCACACGCTTTGTCACTACAAATCTTCAATAAAAGTGATGTTTCGAGGTTTTTACTTCCGCCAGAGAGTATGGGAAAATTATGGCTGGTTCAAGGAGAGAAGAAGATGATATACAGGCTCTCAAGTCTCTACATTCGACCTCGGTACAGACCGGCTTGAATTTGGCGTTTCGAAAAGCTCTTGAAGAAACCTTTCCTCCCAAGAACATTTCGTTTGCTGTAAGTCGTGCTCCAATGGTCAGTCATCTGAGTATCGTCACTTAACTCGGATCTACATTTAGCAAGATGATATCGGCAATATTTGGATTACACGGCCTGGAACCGACGCATCACTATCTGGCATAGCGATATCCTTTCCCCTCGATTCTCCTTCGCCAAATCAATTCTGTGGCGCGCTACACACATTTCTGAGACTCCAACAAATACAGACCAAGTGTGATGTCTCACTGTTGGGCTGGTCTTCCCCGAATGGGAGCACCATCGGTTATGATGTCTGGGAAGAGATAGTATCTATCGAAGAAGCCTACGAGAGGTATACCGAATTGAAGAGCTTCCTGACCAAGGATGACGCTTCGAAATTCTCACTATCTGCGTTGCTTGAGGTCGTGGAGAATGACGAGGCTGAAGTGGTTGTGAAAGGGAGTCCCTTGCTTGCAGACAAAGCGCGTTCGGCTATCAATGCATCCGTCAATCTTGAGGGTGGAGGGCCAACTTCGTCAAGATGTCCAGTCATTAGCATACGCGGCGAGGAGGCGGTTTCTGTGGCGGCTGCGACCATATCGGCGTACAGTAATTATGTTGCTGCGTTGTTTGAGAATTTTGAATGAAGAGGAAAGACAAGACAGAGTCTGCTTCTCCAAGTCTGCAAATATTCAGAGTACAGAGTACCGTATCCGTACAGTCAACAAAACCCCCGCAGCGGATAAACCAACATGCTACGCTCAAATCGGCTAGTCCAATATTAGTCCCAAATGAAAGGTATCAAAACCTCTGGGCAAACTCTCAGGGCCATGTAAATATCAGACCTTTCTTTCACCGAACCACCGGAAGCGAGGTGCTTAGGGAAGTTACTTACTCCTGTAATCCACTGGTACCACTTCTGGATCGCAGAGTATCGACCGTCGAAAGTAAAGATACGACTTTCCCAAGCCCGGCAAGATACCGGATGGACGACTATGCTGGTGTGGTATTCCAACCCAAAATGTCCAATACATCTCTCTCCCTCCACGCACCTGCATCGGCCGAGTACCCTACGATATACCCAAAGTGATAACGATGGCGTCCTTAATCACTTCTTACGGCACCGTGAGTAGCAGCAGCGGCAAGCTCTACTATGAGCAAGAGGGCAACAAGGATGGGCCCGCTGTACTTTTCATCCACGGCCTCGGTGGAACGACGAATACTTATCAACCATTAGTCTCAGCACTGCAGGAGTTCAACCTAGTCCGCTTTGACTGGGCTGGTCATGGTCGAAGTTCTCTTCCCGAGTCGACCAGTATAGACTCTTACGTCGAAGATGCTGAGGGTACACATGATCCGGAAACCCACATACCATTGAAGCGATGAGGTTGCTAATGCTTTGCAGAGGTGATCAAGCACTTCTCACTCAAAGACGTAGTGGTGGTTGGTCATTCACTCGGCTGCCTTGTCGCCATGACTTTAGCAGCCAAACATCCTTCCCTTGTCTCCCGTCTCGTTCTCTACGGTCCCATTAAGCCGCCGCCCCAAGCAGGCAGAGATGGAGCAAAAGCGCGTGCAGAGGCTGTAAGAAAGGGCGGTATGGCAGCTGTCGCAGATACTGTTGTTGGGAACGCGTTTGCTGCCAAGACATTGAAGGAACGGCCGGAAGTCGTGGCCTTCGGACGGGAGTTGTTGTCCAGACAGAATGCTGAGGGGTACGCATTGGCCTGCCTGAGTCTTGCAGAGTCGAAGGATCCGGATTGGAGTGCTATCAAGGCGGATACAACAATTATTTCTGGGAGTGAGGACAAAGTCTCCAATCCAGGCGTGTGTAAAGCTATCGCTGAGCTGCTGGGGCACACCAAGGTCGACATTGTAACCTTTGAAGGGATAGGACATTGGCACACGTTAGAGAATGCTTCTGAGAGCGTCAAAGTCCTAAAGACTGCTGTACAGCCTTAGACGGAGATGATGGAAATAGAATATTCTCGACCCTATCTCCGCTCATGATATACGATTCTTCACAGACGGCTGTACGCAGACTCATCGACTGTGAACTCTTCAAAGAGACTACCTCTATCTTAATGCTGGAAAGGAAACGCCAAAGTACGTGTAGCTGGAAGACATTAAAATTAGGGAATGGTATCTGCCGGGCTATGACCGTTCATCAGCTGCTCCGATACAACGCCATTAGGTACTGTTTGCGCCTGCCCTGCTTCAACACTACAGGGCACCACCTCCGGCGGCTGCTCTAGCGTTACAGTACCATTTGACAATGTATCTTTCTTGCTATAGACACAGCCGTTCCCTGCGCTGGAAGTCTCTGGCGTAACCTCAACTGCATCTTCACTGGTACCCCCATTAGTCTTGGGAGCAAGCGAAAAGTCCTCCCCTTTGAAAGGGAAAAGCCCTGCTGTTACTCGCATGCCTGCTGCACACGCACTCCAATCTAAGCTGTCACCCCCTATGGCTTTTGCTGTTGTCAGATGATTCCAGGCTTGGTCAATGATGGGTGTTGGTGTTGACGTTTCTGCTCCTAGCCGTCGTATATACGCTGCGTCCTTCATCCCCCCATCAAGTTTGAAACCAGTCTTCCCACTGAATGTACCATCTCGGATCTTTTTGCCGTAATTGACCCATGCAGCGGCGGGGAACCATTGCTCTGCTCTTCGTCAGTATCTTTTGCAATTTGACTGTGGAGTGGGGGCGACCGACGAATAAATTCATAGAAGATGCTGGCATCGAAGCCCGTCTTCTCAGCTAACGTGAAGCTTTCGGAAAGCAACTCAATGGTCCCAAGGATACAATTATTACCCAATATCTTCATCAGAGCGCCTTTTGACGAATCATCTCCGCAGTCTAGAAGCGCCTTTCCTATCGTTGGGACAAGATACGGCTTTACGATTGCCCGAGCTTCCTCGTCCCCAGAAACCACGACCAAAAGTCCAGCAGACTTGGCAGCTGCGGGAGGACCAAATACGGGACATGAGAGAAAATGTGCGCCGTGATTCGCAGCCTCCGCTTGCAAAGCTGATGAAGTGGTAGGGAAAAGTGTCGAATGGTCAACAAGGATTGTGTCCCGAATCTTTGACGCTGCAAAGAACTGACGATATACGGAAAACACCACATCGTCATTTGCGAGGCAGGTATGTATGATGTCACAATCAGTTGCGAGCTCTTCCAGCGAAGTGATTATCTCGCAGTGCGCTTCTTGTGTGAGATACTCGATTTTGCTTCTCGTTCTTGTCCAAAGGCGAACGCGTGGTAAACCATTTTCTTGTGCGTACTTTGCGAGATTGACGGCCATTTGAGAGCCCATGTTCCCCAGGCCTACAAAGCCCAAGGCTTTGGCTTGGGAGTTTGGGGCCATGGTCATGTTACGGGGTCGCTGGATACAGAGAGGAGGTGTGAGGATGAAGGAGTAATGGACAGAGGCAACAGCGAGCGATTGAATTGGGAAAGTCAATGGCTTAGTAAACTAAAATCAACGACTTCACTTCGACCGAGCATTTTACCTGTAAGATGGGAAGTCACCGAGGTTCTGGCCAGGTGAGTATGAGTCGAAGACATAAGATGGCGACCATTATTGGATGGGAGATAGCTGATCGGACCGGGAATGAAGACATCGTCTAGCCATGAGCCATCGGTTCGGCCCGTCAACAATGAAGGTTTCGAAGAGGGAACGGCATGTCTCCGCAAAACCAAATTTCGAGACTTTGGCTCGCTCCATCACGTGTACAAACGACAAGCCTTACCCTGAGACGGACCATGGATCTGTTTCAAACCCCGCACTCGCACTCGAACTTGCACTAGTCCCTACTTACTCCACATATTGGTGGTAGTCGCCAATAATGCCATGTTACGGTGTCTTTCCGCAGTCCGCTCATGGTCATGGACATCAGTGATGCTCGAGAAACGAGAGACTGAACTTTACCATCAGGAAAATTTTATGCCTCACTTGTCTGACATAAGAGACCAGAGTTTATATTGCTGTCTGCAAGATTAAGTAAGCGATTTATCTCAAGAAAAATATTCACGGCATCTCGTCAGTGCACTGTACAGCAAAGTACTGCTCTACTCCTGACTGGCTTCGATCACTTCCAATATGCCTATCCCAAATGGCATGCCCACGCCAGGCGACCCAATGGGTCGACCAATCCCCGCAGATATCTCAATCAACAACCATCATCCAAATGACCCAGACAGAATACTATTCAAGAATGTGCAAATTCTCGACTCGACTGGACGAGAACCATACCTTGGTGACGTCCTCCTCGAAGGTACAACCATCAAACAAGTCGGAGAAGTGAGTAATTTCACTCCTGATGCTCAAACCACCATCATCGACGGAAAAGGCAAGAAAACACTCATGTCTGGCCTCTGCGACTCGCATACTCATTTGAGCTGGAACAACTCCCCAACTCTCGATGGCCTGACGAATCTGCCCATTGAAGAACACGTCCTGCATACGGCCAATTCTGCAAAGCTCTACTTAGACTGTGGCTACACCATGTGTTTCGGTGCCGCAGCCGCACAACCACGTCTCGACATTGTCACTAAAGCAGCTGTTAAGTCAGGCATGATATCTGGGCCACGTATACTTGCCAACGGCCAGGAAATCTCCACTACAGGTGGCGCCATCGTGCCGAGTGTAACAAGATACGCTGATGGTGTTGATGAAATGAGGAAAGCGGTGCGCTACTTTTGCTCGCTCGGCGTTGACAACCTCAAATTAAGCATGACGGGTGACGAGATACACGATACGATGCGGAGCGAGGAGACGTATTTCACGCTTGAGGAGACAAAAGCCGCAGTCGACGAAGCACACATGCGCGGAAAGCGTGTTTGTGCCCACGCACGAAGTAATGACGCCGTCAAACAATGTGCCAAAGCCGGTGTAGATGTCATATATCATGCAAGTTTCGCTGACGATGAGGCTATCGACATGTTGGAGAAGATCAAAGATCGAGTCTACATCTCTCCCGCGATCAACTTCCCCTACACCAGCGCTACAGGGGAGGCCATTCCGTACGGCTTGACACCTGAGATGGCAGTCAAGAAGGGGCTGAAGCGCGAAGTGGAAATCGCGGCAGTCGCAATGAAGAAGATGCACGCCAAAGGCATTCGCATCTTGCCTGGTGGTGATTATGGTTTCGCGTGGGCGCCGCATGGCACTTACGCTAGGGATCTGGCACATTTCGTGAACATGTTCGGCCACACGCCGATGGAGTCCATCATTGCAGCTACCGCCATGGGGGGCGAGATCATGGGACATCCCGATGTACTTGGAAAGGTTCTACCGGGTTATTACGCCGACGTGATACTGGTGGACGGCAATCCGCTTGAAGACATCTCGATACTGCAAGACACCAAAAACATCCACGCAATTGTCATCAACGGCCACCTACACAAAAACAGCGAGAAAGGCGCATTCATTCCGAGAGGCTCGGATCATCTGCCAATGAGAGTTGTGCCGGATGGCGAGTCAGTGATCCCGGTGAGAGGAAAGAAGCAACAGCAGGCGAAGAAAGTGCCTGTTGATGATTTGCCATCGACGAAAATTGAGACCTCTGCAACCAATGGGACCAATGGGCATGCCAACGGTGCCGGGGCAAATGGAGATACCAATGGTGACGCAGCGACAGGGGATCAGGGTATCGTAAAAGGAGACAATGGGGAGAGAACTGGAGTCAGTGCTGAGGTCGTCAAGGGACTGTGAGGTCATGTAGAGTAAATATTGTAAATTTTGACATAGGGCGCAAAAGCGTTTACATGCGGTTTTCCAGCTACCGTTTCAACCAAGGTAGCGGGTTGCCATGGATATCTTCGGGTGCGTGCCGGCATGACACTAAGACTCAGACTTCTCTATAAATTTACTTGCAATGTAATCCATGGCTGTTACTGTTTCGGCATAGCGCACTTGGACTTCGATCATAGTATCAGGGTGTCTCATCCCTCCATTGCCTGCAGCAGCATGGGCAGCTAGACCACTGCGGATGTTGAAGAATTATTGAGAGCGATGCAGAAACTTTTCATTTTGTGATCATCGTAGGTCAGACGCTTTGATTAACGAGAGACTGATTTCTTTGACTGGCGATTCCAGGATCTTTTACAAATTTGGTCTTCGATAATGCAAGGGCTAACATCCCCACCTAAGAACCCACCATATCCATGGATGTGGTCGACTGATGGCGCAATCTGGCATGTGTACACAAAGTGGTATGATAGCAGACTCTTTTGAGCATTATGCGTCTTTGAAATAGCGGACTAGCGCCATAGCAACAATATCCAGATGCGTAGCATTGTGATGTTATACGGCGGGCCGCTAAGATCATATGTATGACTTTTTGCCTCTCGTATTGCACAGGTACAATATAAGATTCTAAGGGCTAGACTAATGAAATTCATGATACTACAAGTAATTCTCTCGTCACTACTTATTACTGCTCTCTTCCCGAAACTAATATGCTAAATCGGTCGAATGCAAGCAACAGATTATACGAGACAGTGTCGCTATGTCGTCCTGTTGTTCCACTCGGATACGTCGGTCTCGCGTGCATAGCTCGATTTTGCAACACCAATCTGTCCCAGCTCCAGCTCAGTATCAGCGGCCCACCTCTGGTTTCCACCTATGATGGCTGTCTCCATGAATGACGTACAATGTTTGATTTCTTCTGTCGAAGACTTCGTTCGATATAGGGGCTTGCCAGGAATTTTCGATCTCACGAAAGAGCTCGGAGGGTGTGGGATGTTTGAGCGTAGACGGGCGATGATGGATCTGAAGCGGGCGTTCATTTTTAGGAGAGGGCCATAGCAGGGAAGACAAGCACATATTACTGATGCACAAGCTTCGATGCCACTCCACATAATCATGTTTACGACCGGTGCTGTCCAAAATCAGCAGGCATACTGCGAAAGGATGTACACATACGCCCGAGATTGGTTTCTGAGTTCTGGTCAATGTCGACTTGCTCGAGATCAATTGTGTATACAAGGCGAGCTATGGAAGCTACCGTACAACTACCTCGCGGATTAGCTCCAATTTTGCTCCAGCGATGAACGATCTGTCCGTACAATATACCAAAGCCAAAGATTGCTGTCAACGCTAGCTTTTGGGCGCGAGTTACCTGCAGCTTCCTCACGAATGATGCCGGTAGACAAAGAATGGCAACGTCGAGTGCGATGTCCGTCACACTAGAGCACATATATACGACCGGATAAACGGTGGTGTTCTTGCAAAATACCCGGTTGCACCATATTGGAAAGAGCTGAAGTAGGGTTGCGAAGAAGAACGCTATCGTCCACGCCGTTGTGATACCAATCATGATCCATATGATCTTGGGAAAGCGAAAAGCGGAAAATACTCGTCCATACAGACAGAGCACCAACAGTTTGACGAAGCCAACGCCGAAAATGTACCAGAATTGTAGCACGAAGAAGATCTATTACCCCTTAGCTCTACCTACTACAGGTTTGCCTTCCATCTACTAACCTTCAGGAATACCAACACCTTGGTATCACTCAACTGTTCATATGGAACCCCAAAGCCGCCGACAGCTGCACCTACTATGTTCGTGACTGCTAGCGAGACTGAACATAACTATGTGCCAATGAGGGTCGCTCAAAGTTTCGATCGATCAAGCTTACCAGTGCTCCAAGTATGAGGAAATCGTCTGCTTGGAGTAGAACGACTTTTTGCTTGCGAATGGTTATCCGCAAGGTGACAGCTGCGATTGCGAGCACCGCTAAGATACCATTTGTCGTTATGACAGCACTGGACTCAGAAGTCACCATGGTCGACTGTGAAATATCACTGTCCAGGGATTCGTAGCCAAGGTCTTAAGGACAAGTGCTGATGGTAAGGCTCGAGTGTCTTTCTCATCGATAATAGAATCTATCATGGATGCAGAATCCTTCCCCGCTTTAGTGAATGTATGAAGAATGGGACTCCGTTACACAAGCTATGAATATCGTCACGCGATGCAATATTGGTCATGTTGAAACATTGTTCCACAAAAAAATCGGTGGCCACACCTTTGGAAGCGGGGCCTCTACTTGCTTCCGTTGAGGAGGCGCACAGCACAAAGCCTAGATTGTTGTACTCACACACTGCCACCGAAGCTCGCCATAGGATCTTGTCTTTACCGCGAATCGCATACACCGCGTTGCAACTACTTATGCAATGCACAACTTTCGGCGTCGCTCAAGAAACAGTATGGGTGAAAAGTTTGACAACAATGTTGATAACTGAGGAAAGGTTGTACAAAATAGCGTTCACTGTTGATAGTCGCGAACTAGTCGCTACATAAGTCATCCCCGAACATCCTCAATATCTTTCCTGCAAACATGGCGCATCAGTCTCAACTTGGTCTTAACAGCGACAAGACCATCTTCGCGAAGCTAAACGATATCTTGATGAACTTTAAAGCCTCTCACTAGCAGTAACGTCCAAATGTTGTCCGATCGGATTTGCCAGCCAGAATTCGTCCAGATCCATACTTCCATCCGTGATTTCATCAGCGAACACCAGATCAAATCTATGAAGTAGCGCGGCCAAAATGACTCTCAACTCCATATAAGCAAGGTGAATCCCAATACATTTCCTTGGCCCATCAGCACCAAAAGGTATGTAGAGCTTCCGCATTTCCGATGACTCGTTGAGCCAACGCTCAGGTCGAAACTCGTCTGGATCGGGAAATACTTTAGGATCGCGGTGGCAACTATAAGCCTGAGCTGAGACAATCGAGCCTCCTGGAAGGGTACGGTTGTTGATATTCGTGCCGCCACGAGGTACGTAGCGCGGTGTAGAACCCGGAACTGCTGTGTCAATGCGTAGACCTTCTTTGATGATGCAATTGAAATACGTCAGGTTCTCAAGCTTTTGATGTCCAGGTACTTCGCTGCCTGGGAGACCGTCAAGTGCATCGTCAAGCTCTTTGCGAAGCTTTGCAAGCATCTCTGGATTCTTCATGAGGCGCCAAACAATCCACGTCAAGGAGGAAGAAGTAGTATGAGAGCCGGCAAGGATGATTCCTGCGGCTTCAGTATTCAGCGCATCAACTGACAAAGGATGACCTTCGTCATCACGCGCGTTCAGCATCTTCTGCAGCAGATCCTTACGCCGCTTCTTCCCCTCCGAATTTTCCATATAGTCCCTTACCAGTTTCGCACCCCTATTCATGGCACGTTTACTGCAAGCCTCGGCATCTCGCACAAATTTCACAGGAGCCCATGCAGCATACTTATTCAGCCAGCCAAAATGCCATCTCACTGGTTCGATTTGGAGAGAGCCGTAGAGATCTTTGATATATGCGTTGCTGGCTCCGTCATAAAGCATGTTGAAGGTCAAGCCAAAAGAGAGCTCGCAGATGATGTCCATCGAAAGGAAGTGCCACCAGTCATACAAATTGCTTACGCGGCCAGTCTTTCCCTCGCCAGCTATGAGATCCATACATAGCTTCACTTGTTTTGCAATCACAGGCTCATACTCTGTAATTGTACTCATAGAAAACAAGTGACTCAGTTTGCGTCTTCGTCGAGCGTGTTGCTTGCGGTCGGACATAGTGAAGAGCTCGGGTACCCCGCGAAGTTGGTAGGTGTAGAATTCGGTCTTGACGAAGGCAGTATTGACGCCATAAATGGGTGCAATCGCTTCCGGGTCGCAAGTTGATATCTCATTGGGAGCGATGCGGACCCATGGGCCGTATTGGAGATGGAGCCCGTGAATGGTCTTTGCGCGGACGCCTTTTACAGTCTTCCATACAAGCCACCACTTTGTGAAGACTGCGTACCAAGGACCGGGAATGTGCTTCAAGGGGGAGATGACATATGCATGAAGTATAGAGTAGACGAAGTAAAGCAAGAGTGATAGACAAACAAGAGGCAAAGATTCCATACCTGACAGCAAAGCCATGATGAATCAATTGGGTTGGTCGAGTCCAATAACAACCGTGTACGAAATAATTCATGCCTTACATAGACTGCGCACCCTACCTGCTACCATCTTGACCCAGCAAGGACAACGCTAGGATAGGTGTTCGTGAGGGAAAGCGACCTTGATTCTATTCGCTAAAATTCCGTCCTTGATCTTTCATCTTTCCTGGAGACTTGTGATTCCTAGTGCCCTAAAACCTGGATATTCGAGGCGGCATATCGCAGTAGTGTCTTTGGGCACTCTGGAAAGTATTGATCAGCAATTCGCATACCAACTTTGCTACCTTGTCCTGAATGATTACAGAATCATCAGCAGCATATGAAAGCTCAAAACTAGCGGCAGCTAGTCATTAGCGCGGTGCATGGCTTTTGTGTTTAGCGAGGTCTGGGGTATGGGGTATGGGGTATGGTCAAGTCGGAGAGATGCCGTAGTAACAGCATTTGCACCTTTTCCCCACTATCGCAGATCTTCTCTGCTTTCACCAATCACACGGCAAGCATCTGATAGCTCACTAAGCCTCCTGCCAAAGCTTAACCCCAACACTTTATGCTGGTAAGCTAGAGTCTCATCTTGACGTTTTGAGGATGATTGAATTTTTGGCCTCGAGGCTTGCTCAGAGCCCACTCGCTAGCCTCTACCATACGCCTATGGTATCGTCATGTGCCGAAATAAAGTAGGATGGCCAATGTACGGGAAGACACCGTCTACCAGTATACTGGGAATCCGGGGTCTTAGTCTCTTTCCCCACATATACCTAACGTCAAAGTCTGGATGCATGTCTCTCTGGAATGAAGAGGCTATATCTATGTTGCAGACCTCTTTCGGCTTATCCTTGGCTTGCGTCTCGAAACCTTTGCTCCCAATTGACTAGACTCTACGTCGCTCTTTGTCCCCTTTCATCTGTGATCCAAATATGGCGGAGAAGGCAGACCGGGATGTAAGGGTCGACGATATACTATACCATGGTGAGATCGGCGAAGAGAGACTTGACTCCCACATTCGCGATGATCACAATGATCCACATCGGGCAGCTTTGGAAGATATCGATCCCGATCAGAAAGTTACCAAGTCAACATGGGCAGCAGTCTTCTTTTTGGGCTTCACTTTCCAGCCGTCTTTGAGTTTCACCATACTCATGGTCTTTCCAATCCTTGTACCCATCGCGATTGAACTCCAGGGCAATACGCATAATGTCAATTGGATGGCCTCTGGCTGGTCTCTTGCCGGCAGCATTGCTTTCGCTATTGCTGGTCAGACAAGTGACTACTTTGGACGACGTTACATCCTACTTTTTGGTCAAGCACTTCTGGTTTTGGGACATATCATAGGCTGTACAGCCAACAGTGTCAATCAGGGTATCGCCGTAAGTCGAACTCGGACCTTAGAATCGTAAAGAACAGAGAGTAACATTAGCAGGCTATGGTCATCCTCGGGTTTGGCACAGGCACGACCTTTGTCATGTATGTGATGTATTCCTTTCTTATGCGTCTTGTTGGCTTGCTTATACTCTTCATAGGTATCCAGGCATCTCAGAGCTATTGCCCAACAAATATCGATCCATTGGCCTTGCTTGGACCGAGCTCAATCTCTTACCGTTTAGCACCTTCGGTCCACTATTTGCGAGACTACTTCTGACGAATCTGACTTGGCGATGGGTCTTCTACCTAGGCATTATCACAGGCGTGATCTCTTTTGTTGGGACAGCGATCTTCTATATTCCACCAACAAAGCCGCTGGCCGATCGTACCCGCATGGAAGTCGTGAGGGAACTCGACTACATTGGCATCTTCCTCTACACATCCGGTCTGACACTCTTCTTGCTAGGCCTCGGCTGGGGCGGAGTCACCTACCCTTGGAGAAATGCTGCCGTGCTCGTACCCTTGATCTTGGGTGCCCTGCTCTTCATCTCGGCTTTCTTCTACGACTTCAGTGGCCACGCCAAGCGACCACTTTTTCCCAAGCGACTGCTTGGCAAAGTACGAGAGTATACTATTTTGTTGGTTCTTATCTTCGTCACAGGCTTCGTCTACTTCTCGCTCACGGATCTCATTCCAGAGCAGATCGGCTATATGTTCACAAGCAAATCTCTGACTGCCGGTCTCTACAACATTCCTGGCGGCTTTGGGGGAGCGGGCGGCGGTGTCATTCTCGGAGGTCTGATTGCCAAATTTAAACATGTCCATTGGCAACTTTTCGTGGGCATCGCTTGTCAAACTTTGTTCACCGCTCTGTTTGCATTGATCACCCCCGACACCATTCCTATGGCTTTGGTCTTCCAATGTTTAGCCAACCTTCCATTCGCTTGGATTACCCTTGCATGTTATGTCACGGCCTCATTGCATGTACCCCAGAGAGACTTAGGCCTCGCTCTTGGCTTGATTGGAACTTTCCGTTTCTTGGGCGGCGCCATTGGTACCACAGTCTTCACTACCATCTTAAACAACAAATCCGCCGTCTCCATTCCACGACGGGTTGGAGCAGCCCTAGCACCACTCAATTATCCAGAGTCGCAGTACAACAGTCTTGTCACGGCTATTGGCGCTGGCACAACCAACACACTCACAAATACTCCACCAAACGTTATTGCAGTGGCTGCTCGTGCCATACAATGGGGCTACAGTGACGCTTTCAGGATCACGTGGCTGGTTTCGATTCCTTTCGGCATCATTGCTTGTGTTTTAGCTCTTCTCGTTCGTGATCCTTCACCATACTTTACCACCCATACATCTGTCACGCTTGAGAAGGAGCGTCTTGGTGGTCGCGAGACAGCCCCTAATTTGGGCAAGGGAGACCTCGAGGATCGAAGTTCGTAAAGTGTGAAATTGAGAGAGCAATTGCGAGCTCGTGGCGTGTAGAATTTCTATCTCCAGGATCGGCTCTCTAGTATATATTGAATAAATATTATGCTCCTTTCTGTCTCGAAGATACTGTTATGCATCAACGGTTCCAGTCTATGGCGTGTCTCTGGTGACTCGCCTGGCTCCCAATCCTTCTAATCACTTCCAAAAATGACCTTGGGGTATACTCTCGTGAGAATTGACGAGTATGGTTTTCTGCTCCACTCGTTGCTCTGCAATGGAAGGGCCCTAAGATCTCCTTCTTGCTGCGTAATCAGGTGGCACTGCCGGAGCCTCGACTCGGACACTCAAATAATCATCAGCGGACGAGAGGTAATAGGAAAATGGGATGGACGAGGTAGGAAGTCCGGTAAAAGGTAACAATGTCGCATTAAGGTAGGTGTGTTCATTAAGGGCACGAGAAATCGCTCAGGTCCTATCTCTGAGATAAGGCTGTAATTTTTGGTGAACTTTTACCCGGTGATAGTTTTCGAGAAATCTGACTGCATGGAGATATGGATCGATACGTTGGCCGAGCGCTGTGCACGAGTGTGCTACAGGATCCTGCGTCCTTAGAACCAGTTCGAGCGACTGTGAGTGACCTTGTGACTCAGTACTACCTTCCTCCTCGACGAAGGTTTGAGTTCTATTGACTGTACCTCATCTTCTCAACGTCGGGATGGAAGGTGTGTATGTACCTTAGCGGTATGGCCAAGTAACTAAGATCCATTGCTTTATGCACCTGTCTTTTCTGGTGCGCAATCAAAATCTAAGATATTAAGGGTGAGAATATGGTTTAGTATCGTAGGCAGAAAGAGAGCGGTAGTAGCGGAGATCATAAGCCGACGGCCTTGACGAATTCGAAAGCGCAATGGTAGCTGAATTTCTATATCGAGAGCTAATCTGCTACTGTCAATTGTACAAAGGATTAGGCGGTTATCAGGTGTTTGTACTTTCGCAACCCGACGGTCATGGCTACGCATAATGGGCACTGAGTTGTTACTTGTAGTCCTACCTTTAATGTCTCTCTTTCTGTAGTCTTGAATTGTTGTACATTATCATGTTCGAAGGGTTTATAGTTCAAGATCGAATAGGTATGTATTACTGCTATCTATGGGCTTGAGACAGATGGAGATCCAAGGTTGCAGAATGAGGCTGGAGATTGGATGCGAGAACCTTTACGGAGTAGTCTCCGACTTTCTGTCTTTTCAGGGGCTCAGGGGCTGTGGCGTCTAGTTCTAGTGGACAAAATTAGGGGCTGCGGCACAGCAGTGGCTGAGTTAACGTACCATACAGACCAATCATCGTCAACTCTTACTTCTGCTTTATTCAGTGGTCTAATAAATAAGCTGTTACAATATACAAAGTCATGAGTAACAACATAAGTAGTAAGGTAAATGGAAAGATCTCATGTCTCTCCCGAATTTTTCATCCTTAAAGAGTGTCGTACTACTGGGTAGCATGTGTAAGGTACTTGCCAAGAGATCGATTGTAGCCAATCAGCTTACCTCTATTGCACAGCCCATCACATGTCGTCACCCTGATGGCTGCCGTCATCATTCATACTCTCATTCTGTTGCCTGAACCCCCCCGGGCTCTTGAGTTTTGCAACGAACGTACGACACGTCCTCGTCTTACATCACAAAGTCATTGAGAATTCTGCACCCTGAGATGGCAAATAACGACGACCATTACGGTGGGGGCTATGGCAAAGTGTATCACGACCGAGACAACAGCCATCACCACTCAAATTATCGCAGATCGAGGGACTATGATGACGACAGCGACACACCGTCTTCGTCAGAAGATGAGCGACCACCGCATCGCTCTTCTAAGAAGGACGGCGGTAAATCACAACCATCGCGCTCGAAGTCGAATAATCGCCCACTCGATAAAGCTAAGGAGCAGGCAAGGAATCATCTATCCACCTCCGATCGAGGCGTCGGTGCTGGTATGCTGGGTGCTGTAGCTGGGGCTGTGCTCGCACAGGAAGTTGCTCAACGTAATGGGAAGGGCAGCATTGGGGCCACAATTGCAGGCTTGGTGCTTGGTGGCTTAGCAGGAAACGCCGCTGAAAAAAAATATGACAAGTAAGTTTATGGCAGATAATGGATAGAAAGCCAACAAAATATGGCTCTGAATTGAGCTCTAATCAATGTGCGCCCAATAGGAGAACGGAAAGAGACGATGCGATAATTGAAGAGTATGTTAAGAAGGGAAGACATCATGCATAGAGCATCTTGAATTCATCAAATCTGGGGGAGGAAAGACATTTTGTGAACCTGTATGTGTGTGAGTACTCCGTTGCCGACGTATAGAGGGTAGATTTTTCGATTTTATTTGAGCGTGGGATGAAGGCTGTATCCCCGTATACGATGGAAAAGACTTGGTGGCGCCGCTATTGTTCATCGTGACAATTCTAGTCCACCCCTTATGATTCGTTGACAAGCCCTTACTTGGCCAGTCATTTCTTTCACGCACCAACGTTCTCTGATTTCGTGCAACACAGAGACTTGTATGTGTTTAAGATTTGATAATGGTCTTGGTAAAGACGACTAACGATATAACATCTGAAGATCCATTTAAGTGGTAAACCTTTTTCAACAATCATTGGTATGGATCATCGACTTTTGCGAGACTATCCTCATCAGCACTTCATAAAACTAGTCGTGCATGAGAATCGCCAATTCAGTCGGCCGCCTGCCACTGTGTTCTGTCGCTAACAATCAAGAATTCCTACTCTTGAACGCAATCTACTTGATGGCGACCCTAAGGTAGCGACCGGCAAACCGTCGGACTATGCACCCTGCAGTGTGAAGGTTACGCTTCTAAGGGTGGAACATCGATCCACCTGCGCTCTTCCCAGCTTCGAACCCCAAGTTCCGTCAATTGCACACCTTTCGCACCTTCAAGAAGCGTATACCGCCAAGGCTCATCTGCTAGAACATGCCGCAAGAATAGCTCCCATTGGATCTTGAAGGCATTGTCAAAATTCTGATGATTAGGCACACGGATCCAGCCACCAAGGTAATCGATGTCGCTGTCTACGTCAGGATTCCACGTTGGGCGTGGCGTGACGCTCTCATGCTGTACGACGCAGTCTCGTAGACCAGCTACCGCGCTCCCTTTAGTCCCATCGACTTGTATGCTGAGCAGATCATCACGTCGTACACGGACTGTCCACGAAGAATTGAAATTTACAATGATTCCATTCTGGAGCTGGAATGTCGCATATGCCGAATCGTCTGCAGTGCATGAGTATGGGTTACCTAGTTCATCGATTCGCTCTTTCAGATGTGTTGCACCAGTGCATGACACAGACCTGATCTCCCCAAAAAGATTGTCAATCACATACCGCCAATGGCAGAGCATGTCGCTGATTATACCACCATCATCTTCTTTCCTATAATTCCAACTAGGACGCTGCGGCTCTACTGTCTTGCCATCGAAAACCCAGTAACCGAACTCTCCTCTAACAGACAGAATGTCTCCAAAGAAGCCGCTCTCAATCAGAGTCCGCAGCTTCACTAATCCGGGCAACCACAATTTATCCTGCACTACTCCAGTCTTGACGCCAGCCTTCTGAGCGAGCTGATAGAGCTCGTAAGCTTCTTCGGTTGTAACAGCGGATGGTTTCTCACAGTACACATGTTTCCCGGCGGCAATAGCTTTCTTGACCGCCCCAGGACGCTGACCCGTAACTTGCGCATCAAAATACACAATGTTATACGGATCCGCAAGTGCAGCGTCCAGGTCTGTTGTTGTGCGCTGAATGTCGTGAGATGCAGCTAGCTGTGCCAACTTCCCTGGATTACGTCCCACGAGAATTGGGTCTGGCATGATTGTTATGCTGTGCCCTTCTTGATCAATGGCGGTGGTCTTGATTCCCCCTTCTGCTCTGATCGCACATATTGACCGGACAAGATGTTGATTGGTTCCCATGCGGCCAGTGACGCCGTTCATTATGATGCCGATGTGGTGAATCTTGGGTAAAGACATTATGGATTTGAGAAATAGGATGGTTTTCTAACTACATGCGACTTGATACGTGAATCTCAATAATGGTCTTCGTCTTGCCGAATCTACAGGTTAATAGAGATATTGGAAAATTCGACTAGAATTGACCCTGTAGGCGGCCGTGTTCGACAGCTAAGTGATGCAAGGATAACAGGAGAATTCATCAATGATTGCACCAACTGATAGTAAGGTCATGGAAGTCTCAAGGGTTGGCCTGCGGTGACATTGCGGCCTTCTATTACATCATGCGGCAACCATGCGGAACTTAAACAAATCAGTCTGCACATTTCAACCCAATACTGCGACACCACTAAATACAACAAACACTACACAGCAGAACTGCTTACAAAATGCGCAACGGCCAAAAGTCTGTGCTCGTAATAAATGGCCCAAATTTAAACTTGCTTGGAGTCCGAGAACCGCACATCTATGGGCACGAAACCCTTCAAGAAGTCGAAGAGAAAGCGGTACAACAGGGCAAAACACACAATGCACATGTTGAATGTTTCCAGAGGTACGGCGGCTTGTTATTTACGCAGCGTCATTGCTATCGGTCTAATCATTCGCCCGACGTTTCTTGACCGCGCGCTTAGCAGATGAATCTAATACTGACACGAGATTGACATACACAGTAATTGGGAAGGTGCAGTAGTAGATAAGATTCAGCAAGCGCGAACGAATGGCACAGACGGCATAGTAATTAACCCTGGTGGCTGGACGCATACATCTGTCGCCATCCGAGACGCGCTTCTAGGGGTTTCAATACCCTTCATCGAGCTGCACGTGGCAAATATCCATGCGAGAGAGGAGTGGCGCCATCATTCGTATTTCTCGGACAAGGCGAAGGCAATCATCGTGAGTACTCATCTGCTAATACTACATCAACATCTCACGTGCCTTAAATGCTGACAAGATCTTTGCGCATTCACATAGGTTGGATGTGGTGTACAAGGCTACGAGTACTCGATAAATCATGTGATACAACGATTCCCAGAGCGCTCTGAACCTAGTGAAGCTTCATGAAGCTGATATATATCAATAAGAACGAGAAAACCATAGACTTAAGGTATCACAATGAATTTGGCCTGTTCGTGACCAACCTTTCGTAGAGATGCTAATTTACAGTCCAAATTGGACCTACATCACATGACTTAGAGTGTGTCGGCAACTCGCCGACAATGGACACGCGATTGAGATGGCCCGCTTGTCCACCGGCTAACATTTTACTGCCCTCTTTTACTTTCACTCGGCTAGCGTATCTTAGCCATCGTCACAGCTACGGCGTTTGAAGAAGAAATCCTCGGTCAGGCGTCATCGTCAGCACGTGATCGCCTGTATCAGGACAAATCACAAATTTGTGGGTTCCTTTCGACAGTGGGACAATGCACTGGATGATGGATTAACGAGGCCGACATTTCCACGGGCGAAAAGCTTGTAGTTGACTTGTGCCATATTCTCACAGCTTTCGAGACGGCACTCACAATTTATTGCTCCCATTCCGCCTCATCGACCCACGTCGCTACAATCTCTTTTTTCCGCCTCAAACATCACCAACATGGATAACGCTGGCAATGGGCTAATGGCTTTCTGGGCTGACATCGACACCGAATACGTGCTGTCCTATCAACAATGGCACAATTGCGAACATGTACCCGAGCGCTTGTCAATTCCAGGTTTTCTCAAAGGCTTCCGCTACCGCTCTCTCAGCAATGCGCCACATTTTCTCATGTTTTACGAAACCCGGGACGCGGGCACGTGCGCCTCCGATGGTTACATGGCAGCATTGAACTCGCCTACACCATGGACACGAGAAGCGCTTACGCATTTTCGAAATCCTGTTCGTAATGTTTACTCAAGAGTCGGTGTTGCTGAAAATCAAGCTCGGGGTCAAGGTCAAACACGACTTGCGGCGCCATATATGACATCCATACGCTTCGACTTGCCTGATGATGCAGACACTGCAATCGAAGGCGCCGACAAGTGGCTACAGGCGGCCTGCGTCGCAGAGGATGTTAGACGAGCCCGACTTTACCGTGTGGACGCTGCTGTGGGTAATATCACTACGTCCGAGCGGAAAATCTACAGTGGTGGACCAGGTAAGCAGGCCTTTCTGCTGCTGATTGAACACTCTACGCCACCACCATCGCCATCTGGGACGGGCCATAGATGCAAGGCGGTCGATCGAGGGGACGCCGCTCTTGGTACGGTTGCTTTCACTCGGCGGCTTAATGAGGAGTGGGGGGTTTATTGGTTGGAGCTTTCCCATTGTAACAATTATGCCAAACCAAAAGCGTTACTGTAGTGATGTCAAATGATTGTGGGATCTTTGATAGATATGACACAGAAATATTGTTGTCACAGAGAGTGGATTGAAAATCACAGCATGGTGCTTTGATTGGTGCACTTTGCTAGCATCTGGTCATGGTCCATTACGTGACTTCCAAGTGTTCTCAACGCACAACAAGCCTGGGGACGCAATCAAAAGCAATGGATCTCTGTGTCCTGAAACTAAATGTATGTGTACTACTGGATACAGAGGCTCACATAATATTGCAATAAATCGACAATCCAACATACCGTCATTCACGAAACCTCAGTGCACATTGTAGACGTCCACACCAGACTAATGCTCCTCAATATCAACAACTTCCTTATGCGCAATTTTATCAATTTCTCCGAGATCGCGATGCATTGCCTCTGCCACATCAGTGTCGTGCGCAACATCTAGGGGCACCACCCTTTTCTCCGGTCCAATCAGCGTCACAAGCATAACAAAAACTATACCGCAGGCTGTGAAGATACATATCACTTTCCCGTAGTCATACCGCTTGACACCTTTATGAGTTGGTGGAAGAGGAAATCGCGCTCCTAGCGTAGTCTCAATGGTTGCGCTAGCACTCGAAATCAGACTGCCTAGCTGATAGCATGTTCCAATGGCAGAAGTACGGAGTGCGCCAGGCGAAAGAGATATAACGTGGACTGGTACCACACCGAGCACGCCTTCGATGAAGAACTGCTCGAAGAAAGCTACTGCTATCACCTTCTTTGATGAGATGAAGCCGTAAGGGTACACCAAGGCACCAGCCATGGTGCAGGAGGTGAGGATAGTAAGCCGACGACCAAAGATTTCGGAGAGATAGCCCATGGTAATGCCACCACTGAAAGCACCGAGATTGGCTACGACTTGGGTGACGGTGACTGCGTTGGCGGAGTAATCATACTGTGTTTGCAGAAGAACTGGATAAAGGTCTTGTGTTCCGTGGGACTGGGATGTCACATTAGCGTTGGTGTCCTAGAGGCACACGAGCGTAGGCAAGTGCTAACCATGAAGTTCACCCCAGCTAACAAGAGGACTAAGTAGACCAAAGTTAACCAGTGATGCTTGATGGCCACATTGGTCTCTGATAGAAAGGTCCGGGTTGCATGCATAGTTGACTGCCGAACACGTTCACGCTCAGTGAAAGCTTTAGTCTCAGGAAGGCAAAGGCGGAAGATAATGAAAAGCACTGGCGGACCGGCACCGAACCAGAACAGTGGTCGCCAGCCATGGCGACTGGTATCCACAAAGGCCCTAGCAAACACAGTTGCTAGAAGGTATCCCATGATATATCCAACTTGCAGAATTCCTGAGATGAGACCGCGTGCCTGAGGAGGAAGGTCTTCGAGTGCCGTTGCGACTGCGTTACCGTACATGCCTCCCATTGCGATACCGAACAGCTATGTGCGAATTAAAACTTAGCATGCTGAAATAAAGAGCATCCTCAACTCATGAAACAGGGTTGCTTACTGCTCGGCAAGCCAAGAACTGTTTGTACGTATTGCAGAAACCCGTACCAAGCTCGATGATGATGAAAAGAATGTTGTTGACAATGTACGTCCATTTCCGACCATATCTGTCTGAGAGTAGACCCAAGATGATTGCGCCCACCGATCGCAACATCAATGTCACAGTGATGCCCCAGCTTAGCTGATTCGTCGTTTTGCCGAATTGCTTGGTCAAGGGCGTTATGGTCAGGCTGACCGAGAAGAAATCAAAAGCATCCCAGGTCCAGCCACAAAATCCAACCTGATGGTGCGTCAGAAATCCGCGGTTACACGGTCAAAAAAGGTGGTCTCGGCAATTTTTTCATACCAGGAAGAAGAGCCATTGCGATCTGTTGAGCGAGAGGAGCAAAGTGATAGGATTTGGCACCTTCGCCATGGGTGGTTTGAGGGTGGAGAACCGAGTAGCGCAGTACCGTCCAACGCTCATGCGTGGCTCATTTTCATCATTTGTATATTCGACATAGCTGGTATTGCCGAGCTTCTCTCTGTCTTCGTACGAACTCATCTTGTCGAGCAGTGTGGACGCCAAGTCACGATAGCAAGAAAGCGCGAAATCGATTGTGGTCAAGAGAAGGTATTTGGGATACCAAGAGTCTTGCGTGTAGGATACGGACCTATTCGGCAGATCTTATGCATTATCCTTGACCTTGAGAGCTAGAATATGAGGGGTAAAGCTAGCCCGAACCATGTCTCCGCATTCTGTAGAATATCCAGGGAATCGTCTGGAGCGAGGCTAAACTTTTTGGTGCGGTGGCTGAAATTGGTAACACCGCCTGACTAGTACCTCTAGTCTCGACATCCCATCCAACGCCATGTGCGTTTTATCTCTATCATGGATTTCGTTCTGCCTACGCTGCCCATACCTATGTTGCTTACGTACCTTCAGAACCGTCAAAGACATGAATACATCTTTCGGTGGAGTCAATCTCGAGTAGACTTTACTGGACATTCTGTTCGACCCCAGACTACTGCGTCGATGTCGGCCAAACAATTAAAGATTTTTCGATGGTGTCGCGACTCCTTTCGGCTAGATGCTGCCGACTTCAGCCAAATTTAGCGACTCATCCATCCCATGATGGAGCACGTAGTCTGTGTAGCGGCATCTTACCGCGAAAGATCAAGTTCTTCAATTCCGTACTAGCCGTAGATCTTTCCTGGGATTCTACCCCAGACTTGCCCAGAATCCCCCGGATTTGACGTATTTAGGTTTTGTAGTATCTCTGCCAACCACGAGTTGTCTCAGATTGGAATTTTTCTGAGTTAAGACTAGCGTGAGTACTGGAAGCAAGCATCCGGTAAGGTAGCAAGACACTCAGCTTGCATAGATATCAATACGATTTCACACAGTGACTGCAGCCATTGCCATTCACCTACCGTTCACTTTGATCATGCCTGATGTTTCTGTTAGTTCAAGGAATGACCGGAGACATCATGCATGTGGAACCTTACTGTCAAGCTACAACTAGTACAACTCGTGGGCAAGAATGGCTATTACGGTGATGCCATCCGGAAGCCAGTCACACAATCAGTCAAAACGGTGTTGTCCTGTACGGGAAGGAAGCTTCCATCAAGGCTTGAGGCCGCTGGTGTAGCCGAGGTTGGCCTTGAAAATGAGAACTTCAATTCAGGAGGCCTCCACTCACAATGGTATCAAATTTTCCAACCGGCTAACTGACACCTCTATGTGTGGAAAAGCACGACACCGTCACCATAATTTGCCGTTGCCAATGCTATGACCTGGAAAGGTCATTGACAGATATTTTATTTGTCCTTTGCTACTGCAAGCTCGGAGCAGCGTTCTATCCCAAGTCATTACGAGCTCTGCGTCCCCACCGGCCAAAGTAGCGTCCTCGGCGTTCTTTTGAAATCCCCTTAATAAATCCCAATGATTCGATCCATGTGCAGATCATTCGTGCGATCCTTGCGAAACACGTGGATATGAATCAAAGTTTGAGCTATAAATGCGGAGAAAGAAGCATAAGAAATCCGATGTAGTTCTACCACCGGAGGATCGCCGGTGGAGGGATCCCGCTCCTGCGGAAATGAGCAGAAGAACGTAAACAAACATCAAACCCTAGCCCTAATAACTCTCCGCCGAAAGCTACTCTTTAGCGAATTGCAAGCACTCATTGAGACCTTGAGTGCTGTTGCTCTTGAGAAACTCACGCCAATATCGACCCGCTGTAACGAAAATCTCACAAGCAAAGATCAAGGAGTCGTAAGGGGAAGCATTCCGATTGACAAGAGAGCAAGAATGGGCGAGTCGAAGTATCTTGAGTCTCATCATCTTCCAGACTGTATCGAGTCGGAGGAGATGCTAGAGGAGCTGCTTTCGCGACCTACGGCATGGCTGCCAGAGCTCCTGGGACAAGTGGATGGGGATATCATGTTCCTTGGGATTGGTGGCAAGGTTGGCCCTACAATTGCCCGCATGGCTAAACGTGCAGTGCCATCAAAGCGAATCTTTGGCGTGGCACGATTCTCGGAGGCCGGCCTGCAGGCCAGACTGAATGGTTGGGGTATCGAGACCATCGTTTGTGATCTTCTCGAGCGTGAGTCAGTAGCCTCCTTGCCCGATGTTTCAAATATCGTGTACATGGCCGGGAAAAAATTCGGCGTGGGTGAGGATCCCAGCTTTGCATGGGCAATGAACACTCACGTCCCTGCACTGGTGGCGGAGCGTTTCAAAGCAGCACGCATCGTGGTTTTCTCTACCCTTTGTGTTTATCCCTTTGCCCCCATCAGTGGTGGTGGGTGGGACGAAAGTGTTCAGCCTGGTCCTACAGGCGATTATGCAACGAGTTGCGTCGGGCGTGAAAGGATGTTCTCGTATTTTTCTCGTCGCCACAACACACCAGGACGCATTATCCGGCTGAATTATGCCATCGACATGCGATACGGCGTTTTGCACGACGTCGCGCAATGGGTCCGCAATGAAACACCGATCCCAATAGGTACTGCGTATGCATCGGTCATCTGGCAGGGCGACAGCAACGCGCAAATCCTTGGCGCGCTCGCACACACCACAACGCCAACGACTGCTCTGAATGTAGGCGGCCCCGAGCAAATGAGCATCCGGATGGCTGCCCATGAATTTGGTCGCCGATTTGGCAAAGAACCCATTTTTGAGGGAGAAGAGGCACAGACTGGCTGGTACAATAACACGCTTGCTGCGCAATATCTCTACGGATACCCCGTTGTTCCCCTTGGCCGCATGATAGACTGGGTTTCTAAATGGGTATCAAACGATATGCCCAGCCTTGGAAAACCAACGCATTATGAAGAGCGTAGAGGACAATTCTAGCGTTTATATCCGATAATGTAATCCGTTAGAGACGGGATCTTCTTGCTTTCTCCAAGGTCAAGTCATTCCACAGTGAATACTCGATATTATATACCCTGTATGTTACACAGGGTCATCGCCTGTTTCCTTTGAGTTCTCTTCCTAGATCAAAGAATCACCATCTCAACGACCGAGAAGTGAGGTCGAAAATAGTAAATGCAGACTGCCATCACCAACGACCCTTGCTCACCCTCCCTCGTCTTGAGCTCGGATTTCAATTTTTGGGTGAAGCACGACAAAATTCGACACTGTAGAGCATCTTTCTAGGCGTTGGAGATCTCATGAGCCCGCTGTTGGTACAAACTCAAAACAATACAAGGCTGGGGGTCATTGTGGCCAATGCTCATACCACCTCGCTTAGGAAAGTAAGTCTACTTTGATCGTCCTATACCATCCCGTTTGAGGTTGATCCCGGAGAGGTCTTGGTGCTGGAAAGTGTTTTGTTTATTATGAGAATCTTGTTGTCATGAAACACAGAGCTCTTTAAGGGTTGAGAAACCTCTTGGATTCTATATTGCAATAAGATTCTCCACAGACCGCGGACGATGACTGGGTATCTCGGTAAAAGAGATTAGGATTATGCGATAAGGCATAATTTTGCGTGGCTGCGATAGTTGCCGAATATGTATCGATCTCGACCCTAAAAATCGCAAGACAAAGGGGCGGGAAGCCAAGCCAATGTCGCGCATGTGGTGCAAAGTTCACTCGTAGGTTGAGGACCTCATTTTGACGCTGTCAGATGAAGGTATCCGTCTGGGGATCCCTGGGTGTCGAAGTTCAGATTAGCATTCAATTGAGTCCAAGTTGGGAGCGTTAGCACCAAAGTGTCTTCAGAAGGGCGAGTGGCGTGGAAGTAGAGACAGATTTCATTCATCTCTCCCTTACGGAGGTACGCTCCGTAGAACAATCGAGGATCCAACAGAAAGAGACAGGATGTTGAACTCTATAGGGGATGAACCACTAGTTCTGAACTTAGTCTCTAAATCGGCTGAGGGCCATCCCAGTTCGCCAAGTAAGCGATAGCGGATGAGGCTAGAGGACCATCTGTGGTGCTGAATTTTAGGGGCCAGGTCCTATTGTGGGTCCCAGAGTCGGCCGCTAGACCAGAGGCTTCAAGTCTTGGGCACCTCGAGAATCTGGTGCCTATCACAACTTCTGCTTCCGTTTTGATATTTGAATGCAAGGCGAGTCACACTTAATTGTAAGTAGTCAGCAGTCAGCACCTTACTGCAATTATGCAATGGTAAGGATAATAAGCTTATCGAAAAGCACGTATCCATCAGGCTGGTATCCATGTCGGCTTATTGACCAAGTGCTAGATGCTAGACTGATCGCCATGTGGCAGAGGCAGTAGTAGGTGGCTCGATTGGATGGCGAGGATAGCTCGATAGTAAGGCTAGTTTTACATTTTAAGGTTAACTTCTGTGCCGTTCGCTAAAAAGCAAGTCCAGATGGCCCCTTGGGCGGAGAAGGTGTAGATCAGGAACCATTTGGGAGCAATTAACAGGTTCATTGAGCGGATTCTTGTCATCTAGAGTGTCGACAGTGCCTATGTGTTTCATTTCGCACTCCAGAAAATGCAGAAGCACTTATACCTTATCCTTATTCATCCTAGAGCCTCAGAGGTGGCTTGAGATCGACATCCCTCTCAAACGCCATGGCAGTGACGATACCTGCACCCCTTACACCCTCGATACCTTTGTGGCAAAGAAGGTTTCAGCATCAGAGATCTAGGTCTCACTATATCAACTCTAAGGTACGAATAGTCAGGAACATGGGTAACGCTATGACACTGACATGTGCGTGCCACATGCCACTGATGCACCTACTTCTCTCTCCCCCAGAAAAAAAGTTTTCGCAATTCCTAGCTCATGCACACTTTCAATTGTCAACTGCTGCCTCGCCGTACATTGCTGTTCAGCCTGGAATCCGACCTCTGTACTTTGAGAACTTGAAAGAATTGCAGGGAGAAAAATACCAGTACAGATCTTGACACATCATGGCCACTGCTGGTGGTCCCTCGCCGGGGCCTCCTTTGGATCAGCCCGGGTTCCACTTACACGCCAACCAAGGCCCCCGCATCAGAGGCGCAATGATCGCACTGATTGCAGTCTGCTGCACTTTTGTGTCCGCGCGTCTTCTCTCTCGAAGGCTTGCTCGCGCAGGATATTGGGTGAGTAAATTTGCGTCAAAAGGTGCAGCCACGAGGAATGCGGTGCTAATACTCTGTCAATGGCAGTGGGATGATCTATTGATTATGATAGCATGCGTATGTTGTATCCTGGGTATCAATGATGCTTCCCATCTGATGTGTGAAAGTTGCTTGCTATTGCACCCGCGATTTGCACCATCATCGGTATGTTACGAGTCAATCTTGAAATGTACGTTATGTTGATATCTTACCCAGAGGTCTCGCGGGGCCTTGGGCAACATATATATGTCTTTGGCCCAACCGAAGCCGAGCCAATTGTTACCGAAATTTTCAAGATAACCTACTTCTTTCAATTATTCTTCATCCTAGCAACTGGGTCCACTAAAATTGCCATGTATGTCTTGATCTCTTTCCCCAAAACTCACAATTGTCTACTGACATCGGTGCTTTATAGCCTTGCCTTCTATCGCCGCATCTTCCCTGGCCCAGGCTTTCGATTGCCCTGGCTGATTATAACTGCAATTGTCTCGGCCTTCTTGGTTGGCATGGTCTTCACGACCATCTTTCAATGGTAAATCATAGCCATAATGCAGTACACTTGAGTCTGACTGTGCAGCACACCGATATCCGAATTCTGGACCCACGCACAATCTGGCCATTGTGTGAGTGCGACAAACAACTTATATGTATCTGGGTCGATCAACACCTTTTTGGATTTCATCATTGTGGTACTGGTGAGCTTTTCCTGTGCATTATCTCAGATAGATGAGTACTAATCAAGCAGCCTGTGCCGCTTCTGTGGCGCCTAAAAACCACCATTCGTCAGAAATTCATCTTGACGGGTATCTTTGTTACCGCCGGCTTGTATGTCTCTGCTCTTGGAATCTATCAACATGAACTATGCTAATCATGCTCAACAGTGTTTGTGCTGTTAGCATTGTCCGACAAGTTGTTTTCTCGCAGGCGGAGATAACGGATATTACTTGTACGTGTCCAGATTCCTGTCAGAGATGTTTCTGTCACTGCTGACACGCTGTCCAAATCCAGGGGATTTCGTCGGTGTCTTGGTTTGGACGGCAGTGGAGCCTTGCGCGGGCGTTATTGGTGCCTGCATTCCCAGTATTCGCCCTCTCATCGCGCTTTTGGTTGGGATACCATTCTCTACCAGAACCAAAAAAGCCACCTCAAGCACTGTCTCTTCAACATTCTTCAGTAAAAACAGAGGAGATGACGAAGATCTTACACCCATCTCACCTCTTGCTGAGCAGCCGGGTCCTGAGCAGCGTGTACATTATCCATGGAGGACCCATGAAAACACGGTTCATGGAGGCAGACCCACATATACACGGAAAGATAGTGGGGGGCGAATGATTGGGCAGATGCTGGATTACGAAGAGCTAGATGCACCTCCCAAGAGTGGCATTCGTGTGAGGACTGAAATTGTCCTATCCAGAAGCGAACGCCTGGACTACAATGATCGTCTTTTCTAATGTCTTTAACCGAGATACACACGGACAATCTTATTTAACGTCCACTTTCAGGATACAATGCTGCCGTGGGGAATCGCGGAAGACGCAGTATTACGGTCCCTCAGGCTGCACCTCTCGCTCTCTGCAATTTCATCCGAACCATAGTAGGCAAGAGCAAAGGTCGCGTGGTAGGACACCTTGCGACCTCTATCCATCCATCCCTGGATTGTTTGGAAACACCATGACAACTTCCTCAGCAAGGCTGATGCATTCTCTGCTGCATGTCATTACACCTCCTCGATGTAATCGACGAGCTCTTCTGAATTACCGCAAAGGCAGGACGGTAAGGTACGGAAACCTAAGCAAGGTCGCCTCGAGATTGCATCAGCCGTGGTTTGGACTCACGGAATCTATCTATAGCAAAAGCTCATAGGCTATGTCAAGCCATTTGTGCGAAAACGCTTCCCGTTACGACTCTTCAGGTGCAACAAGAGAGAATGGACCGATCCAGCTTGAGCGGCCCATGAGACGTCACAAGTCCTTGGACATAGCCAAGGCAACGAACTACCGAAAATTCGTCCTTGTGACAGAGCAATTCTCGATTTAGGCCATGGTGCCTTGCCTTATACCACGACATGGACAGCTACCCCCCACACGGGATAGCCCGTTCGGTACATGGGCGACGTGGGGTACGGCAGGGGATTGTGAAGGGCACATCTTGAATGCGTTGAACATGTTCTTACGCAAGCTATCATTACTCTTGATCAATTCGAAATGCGTTTTGGATCAAGACCATACAGATTGACTCAGTCGCGAAAACAGCCAATGTTGAGATCGCAATCGACGAATTGATTTTTTTGGACCCCACAACGTCAGACCCGAGTATCAGCTGAGGCCCCCCATCCCGTTGTCAAAACACTCCCGTCATGTTACAGATTCTCGGAGAATATTTTACAGATCTCGGAGAATATCCCACGGGCCAGGCCGTGATTTTGCTCGCCTCCGCCTTGCTTCCTTCACCATCTTCCGCACCAATAGCTTTCCTCAGCTCAACATCCCTTGGAAATGTCAATTTGACGGCACGTCATGTAGTTTTGAATAACTAAGACGTCAAGGAGGATCGACCCTGGCCAGATGGTAACTTAGCTCGGAGGCTCTACGATCAAAAATCGGCGCCAAGAGTTGAAAAAATACCATGAGATGGTACTGTGACGACCTCCCGTGTTGAATCCTGGACGTAAATCGTTGCATTTACCAGGGAAGAAGCTATGCATGCGTTCTTAAACAAGGAAGAAATATGGGCTTCCTCTCTAACAATTTCCAAGCCGTGCGGTCTCCAATTTCGGGACGTAGTTCACAAATAGCAATAACAAGGCACAAAGATGAGCCAGGGAAAGACCACGCCAGTCCAGTGATGACTGGCGGACAGGTTTCATAAAGTCGTTGTTACCGTTAAGGAGTCGGGCAGGATCAGGAACCTGGTCGTTGCCCTCCTTTTAGAACATCACTGCCCACAAGGTGACGTAAAAGTGCGGCCGGCGATGAAACAATTTGGTGATTGACCTGGCCATCAGTCCACGAGATGTTTCGAAAGCTATAAGGCACTAGCATCCTTTGTCTTCTCAGATTATCTATATAAGTCTACTCGTCCAGACATTATTTCTCTTTCATTCAGCCATCGCCCCACAGTGCTTCCCCTTCAAAGTTAAAACTATCAAACCAATCTTTTCAAAGCACGTTTATACCATCTCACTCCTCCAATCCATCAACATGCCTTCCAAACTCACCTATCTGACCCTTATTGCTACTTTCCTTGGTTCAACCTTGGCAGCCCCTGCACCAGTGCCTCAATCCGGTAGTGATGGACACGCATATGAGTGTCCATCCTCTGCGAACGCTCCAGCTCGCAAAGCAGCTCTCCAGAAGTTGGGCGCCACCGATCAAGGTAAAGAACAAAACAGCCATCCAGTCACAACCAGAGTCTCGCGTAGCAGACAAGACATCATAGCTAACTCGCACTTTACAGACCTCGCCATCACGATCCTGGAAACGTAAGCGAGCACGAATATTTGCTCCCATCCTAAAATTCTGTAACTAACATGATCTAGTTCCTGCAACATGGACTCCGACTATCCCTACGGAGACGTAGAACCCGCTTCAGCCGGTGGCGGTCCCAAGACAGGAGACGCCGCAAACTTCGGTCTCTTCAAGAACAATTGTAAATTCCATTTCTCCCCACATATCATGCCACCATTCAACCAGCCTTTGGCTAATCACCATCCATCCTTACAGGGCTCCAAATCCGAACCTACTGCACGCAATTCCAAGGTCAAAACGCAAGTGATTGGAACAACGGAGCCGTTCTGAAGTACGTAGCAACCAAAATTTTCATTTACTTCACCCTAAACCATCCACAAATGAGCTGACAGGTCGGTTTGTTATTGCAGTTCGGACGATGGCGCCGCTATCATCTGTCAGCATGAGCAACAGCAGAAAATCCCCGGGGGTATCGGCGCGTGGTGGGGTGCGCAGCGGTAGGTTGATTGGATTTGGATACCTTTAGGTTTGCAGAAGACTGACTTGATAAACAGTGGTTGTTCCAATGGTGCTGACTACGAGACGGCGGTTGATTATATCAAGGGTTTCCTTGATCAGGGCCATCTTGGTGATAATTGGGTTACGTATTATAATCTTGCGAATTGTTGAGTGGGGCAAGGGCTTTTGAAGAAGGTACTCAAGCTTTGTTGTGGTTTCTGTTGACAGCGAGAAAGAGCGCCTTTGTTGCGATAGGTTGTAGGAGGCAAGAGGATTGGATTGATCGTTGTTTTTACTATTTCATTCTAGCATATTGTAACAAGATCGACTGCTCAAGAGTCATCAACCATATGATTTGCTCTTTTTCATCTTGTCCCAAAACACTAAAAGCCAACTCAGTCGAAATCAGACGTGGCTGATAACTGCTACGATGATATGTAGATACATACGCTTCTATCGTTTGCACTTGCAGCGTTCAGCATATCTCTCGATCGCTTATACAAACGATCTACCAGAGGGTGATTTCATACATGCATAAGTACACATACTGCCCAAGATGCTGGATCAAGAGTAGTAAGTATAGACAACGACCATGATCTGCCAATTCAGACACACTACAGCTGATTGGATTGACTACCAATGGTTTGTTGCTCAAGTTCAGGGTCCAAGAAGCAAGATTGTGGTATAGAGGATTTATAAATACATAGATAATGATCAGTCTTTCTATGCTAGAGACACCCCAGAACATTGGTGTTCCTGATTATGGCTTGGGGATCGAGGTAGGATACATGATTGTGGCTTGGGGTCCAAGGTAGGATACCTGATTGCGCAGTTCCAGCTAAGTACCAACGGTTGCAATTTACAGACTTGAGGAGGATTTCGTCTTTTAGTAAGACCTTCACAATTTACATAATTTGCCGTGTGAAGCTCATGAAAACCACTGTGGGGTTTTGATGCCTAGCTGCTTATTCTTGGACTAAATGTTGATACTGATCATGCAGAGAAAGTTATATCCTCAGGACTCACGATACCTCTCCACTCTCACACCTTCGTCGTCTCATTACCAGCAAATTGCTGCAAACAAGACCACCACAACACAAACAGCCCTGTCCTATCCGGCTCCGTCCTCCTAACCCTCTCAAACAAATCCCCCGCATTTTTCGCCTCCCCCACCAAACTCCCCCAAAGCCGAAGATAATCCTGCGTCGCATTCAACGTCCACGCTCCATCCACAGCGCCCGGCAGTTTATGCCCCACCACCACACTCTCAGGATTGTACGATTTGACCTTCTCAATCGACTCAATCCACTTCTCACGCAACGGGGCGGTAAGAGTCTCGGCGAGATATGGGTAGGCACCGTTGTAGACGATGTCGCCGGTGACTGCCAATTTGAGGTCTGGTACCCAAAGGAAGGAGGTATCATCAGTGTCAGAATGGCCAACGGGGACGGCGTAGAGCTTGTGGCCTTCGAGGTCAATGCTTAGGTCGGGTGTATTGAGTATTTGGGCCGGCGGGCTCGCAGGAAAGATGATCTGGTCGCCAGGGAACCAGGCACGCCAGAAGTCTTGATCGCCTGGCGTAAGTTGTTCCTCCATATGAGCCAAGACACCCTTGGTGGCGACGGCAGTTGCGTTGGGAAAGCGTTTGAGTAGTGTTGACAAGCCGAAGAAGTGATCGCCGTGTCCATGAGTAACGTAAATGTATGTCAAGCGTTTGTCTGGATAGAGATCCTCGATCCAGTCGGCGAGGGCATTTGCTTGGGTGGTAGTGAACAAGGGATCAACGAGGACAGCTTCATGAGCTGAAGTGATTAAAGTTGCAGCTGTGGGTGACCAGAGAGGTGTGATGTTGTCTGGAATAGGTACAGGAGGAACAGCTGGGATTGCAGGAGCAAGGTAGACATCGGCACGCAGACTTGACGATGTCATTGCTAAGCTGATATTTGATGCCCAAAAGATCCAAGCACTTGTCACGAGGGGCTTCATTGATGATTTTCCCTTTTCGAAACGTGCAATCAACGAGACAAGAATGATGAGATGGATGTAAATGAAGCTCGTAGATCTGGTACAGAAAAATGATGGCATCACGCTCGGTTTTATATTCCAGATTGTGCCTTACCGTTTCTATCATATAATCTTGTTTGATCATCATCTCGGAACAAGGTAGCAGTACCAGTCCAACCGGTTATCGTTTGGAGTTGTTGCCTCGGCCTTTCTCCACCCTTACTGATCATAACTTAGTAAGAACAGATGACTAAGAAAGACAATGCAGTGCTTACCTTGATCATTAATCTGCAAACAATCACACATTACACTGATTTGTCAAAGGTCGGTAGCAGTAGCTGACTTACTGGACAGGCATCACGTTCAGCCAAGAGGTAGAATACGTCTGTCAAGCGGACACCTGCAGATACTGCGCCAAGTCCTGGAGCGTCAGATTCAATATAAAGACGAGTGAGTAGGAGGTTCACGTCAAATCCATCATAGAGACGAGTGAGTGGGAGGTTCACTCGATGGTTTCCAACATGTACCGAGGCTATAAGTCCCATGTAAAGGGCAACCAGTCGTCTTGCAATGAGACACATGAGGTTTCCGGCACACCATTTGATTTGTCATGAAGCACATGAAATTATGCTAGGCTCAGCTTCATACATTCATGCATTTCTCGTTGCCGCTCTCCTGCGAACCCTAATTGTTGCCTTCATGGGTGGCAACAAGCTTGAGCCAAACCACTTACTCCGAGGTCGCGTTACAAGCGGCTCAATCTCATAATTCATAGTCATGTAAGCCAACAGCATCTTTAGCTCCAAAGCGACGAAGAACCGTCCAGGACAAGCGTGGCGACCGTGGCCAAAAGCCAAAAAGGTATCAGACGTAGTCACGATTCCCGTATTCTTGAGTCTCAGAGTCTCAACGGTGTCTGTAATGCCGTTTGCGCTCCTGTCGCTCTTACGTGAATCGCCTTCCTCTTTTGGGCGTGAAAATCGAAAGGCGTCATAGCTGTCGGGATCGGGATAGATCGAAGGATCATGATGGACACTGTGTACATCTGTGCCAATATACGCCTCTTTCGGGGCTTGCCAGCCTCCGGCTTTGTTCTCTATGCCTTCATCTGCAACGACTTTACGCAAGAGGCCTCTAGTCATGAAATTGCTGACACGCATGCTTTCGCGGACTGCGGAATCAGAACGATGGCACTTTGCCAGTGCGGACTTGGTCCAATGCCCTCCTTCCTCGGCTAAAACCCTTGTAGCTTCTTCTCTGATGCCCTCAAGGTATTCTTGTGCAGACTCAGAAGAAATCAGATCGAAGAGAACGTTTGTGATTGTCAACGTAGTAGTATGAATGGCTGCAAAACTAATCGGCATGAGCCGCCGGGATATCATTTCTGGAGTGAGCTCATCCTGCCGATTCTCAGCAGACGCCAAAGAAATGTGCCACTGTAGGTAATCGTTTGGCTCCTCCCAATCATATTCAGGGTCTTCTTGCTTTCTCTGGAAGTTCGACAAGCGATCTTTGATCAAGGGCATGGTGTATTTGGTGGTATTACCGTAGTGATACCGGTTTGGTATAGTTGCCACCGGCCCAAAGATAGGCTTTAGCCACCGAGGCACGAATCGAAGGAAGACCGTGGCGGCGAAAATGACGTCCATTGCGAATTTACCTGTGTTCAGGACATAATCCTCGTTACGGCATAGAGGCAGTCCCACGATCATCCGATTGACAGCGCGCGACAGCAAAGCCATCAAGGTATCGTGAACGCAAATATCTTTCCATGTTGTAGTATCTGTTCCCCATATGTCATCAAATCCGCAAGACAACTCCTCAAACATTGACGGTATCATTTGCCCCAATCGCCGTGGGAGATATTTGTGTACCACATGTTCGTGGTATGGATCTTCAAGAATGCGAGGATGGGTGAAGTTATAGGGGCCTTCAAGGGTATCGTAGTGGAGCTCCGAAACGCTGAGGACATTGTCAGGTTGTTCAAGCAGCCAAGGTATCTGGTCTCGAGGTAGAACGACTTCAGGTTTACCAGAGAAGTCAGGAAAGATGTAAGCCATGCCGTTCTTGGAATACTACAAAGGCAGGTCAGTATGTAAGAAAAAGGCGGCGACGAAGTCATGACCATACCTTCTGATATCCCTCTCCCAACCATTTCCGTACGTTATTAAAGCTTGCAAATGTCGCTCTGGTATCGGCAAATACTTTGCTCGAGTCCTTTCCCACCCATGGTAGTCCCGAGGGCACGGTTGACGTGGCTGCGAAGCGACTGTAGATGGAAAAGGCGATAAAGAGTGCGATGGGTACAACGTATGAAGGATGAGAAAGGCGTTCGATGAGAGCGTTCATAGCGCTGGTTCGCCGAGCTGTTGAAGACTACCGTGATGATTTCTTGAGCAAGCAGTCGCTCTAGGTGGGAAGCTGTCCGGAGACAGACAATCTCCTTTAGACAAAGACTGTTGCTTCAGAATAAAGTGTGTCTCAAAACAAGATGGGCGATTTCCTTCCTCGTCTACTGGCTGTAGATGTTCACAGAGGTATTGGTGCAGAAATGAAATGGAAAGAAAAGGTGGTGGTGAAGAATCAACAATCCTCTACGAGTAAAATACCTCTTGTCAGCTCAACTTCAGCTCGGAATTGGCTTACCCCGAAGCTTTGCCTAGGCTTGCCCATTTGGGGTATCCCGCTGCCGTTCGGACTGATCCGCAGCCCATGATTCCCGGGCTCCCGGGCTCCCGGGCAAGGTTGGTTGGTGCCATGTGAGGCGAGCGAGATAAGGTCCCATTCTAGCTACTGCGATTCTCAGACGAAACACTATCCATGAGACCAAGGAATACAGCATTTATACTCTGTGTCTACGACTCAAGCATAGCTAGAATTACGAAGTCACAGCTTATGAATGGGCTAGTACTTGTGATTCTACCACTGATGAACGCGCAGCCTTTATCCCCCCTGCTGAACAAAGCACGGTCATGCTTGCAGACTCTCTTGTGGGTTGCGTTTGCGCAATGCCATGCGAGTTTTGGCCATTGGAGCGAAATGCGTCGTGACAACGCTTCTCATTTCATTCTTGCCTCTTGAATGGCTTACAGTTTTGGAAGCCATAATCTCGTTGATCTTGATGATGGAAGAGTATCTAGCTGATGGATGGACTCGCACAGTATCAAGGAAAGGGATGGCATAGGGGAGAATAGTGCTTAGATTGTTCATGTCGAGCGATTGAGTCTCAGGATTGATATTCCGAATTAAAGGCTGCAGGTTTGAGACCATGAAGTGTGGAGACAAACGTTTTGATTCATTGCTGATAACAACTGAAGAGTCACGTCTTCTGTTATCGCATCTAACCAGTTCTTTGGAGCTTCCCTGATTGTATGGCATCGTATCAAATATCCAAGTGCGCAATACTAAACCTCAAACGACTAATCACGACCCTGGCGAGAAGGGGTCAGATGCCTCCTTTGGCTCTTGCGAAACGGGTATTGCCCAAGATACTGCTTCACCGATATACTTCGTTGCGCTATTGTCCTTATAAAGCTGTATCAAATACCCGGACGCAGCCTGTTTCTCGATAATACTATCCTTACTCTGGCGGTATTACTCCTCGCCTTCAAACGCCTGCTTGCTCTGATCGTCGGGCGAACGGTAGTCTAATGATATCAGGGTTAGCAGACCAAGCTTCATCCAGAGAAATGATTTTCGAGGTCTTGGTTTTAATGACATTGAAAAAGCCAACGCGCGTCCGACTCATGTAATAGATATTTTTGATCTAATTCTGTCCATCCTCAGGAACGTAGTCCACAGTAACCATCAAGCGCCTAGGCGTGTTCAATCCCACTTTGTGACAGTAGCAGTCTTAAGAACATCCTAATGCTGCTCTGAGTAGAAGTGAAACCTTTGGCCAAAAACCGCGTCTCCCGCCGTCACAAGAGATGAATCAGCAACACAGTCCGCGTCTTGTACCTTGTACAAGACGTCATGTATACTCATAGAAAAAGAATGACGAATTGACAGGCCCCGTGATAGGATCGAAACCGTGCAATAAACAGTCCCGAAGACTGGGAATAGCAATAGGGAAGCCGAACAAGAAAACGGTGAAAGTAGAAAATAAGGCGAAAAAAGGCCAATTCTTGCGTATCAAACGTACAGTAATATAAAGTCTAGTGGCTCGTTAAGGGAGGCTAAGCAGAGCGCACCAGGTCAGTCTTTCCAACACGAAGGACGACGCACTAGTCATAGTTTTGCTATAAAATATTACCAAAATTCGATCTCATTGTTTTAGAATTATTGTCGTGTCCCTCGTAAGCGTACCACAGCCTCCAGGCGTGGAATGAAAGGGGCTGTTATTCGATTACTCTTCCCAGCGGCTTAAGCCTCGGTGGCCCGACAATCTCGGGATCATCGGGCCTTTGCCTCTGCGGCATTGCCGATGAGTTTGCTAGCAGACGATCCAAATTCAGCCTCATACTGTGGACGATATTGAAAGTGAAACCCTGCGCTCTGAACTCTTGCGCATTAAAGCTGCCGATATCGCTATCGCGGCTTAATCTCCCGGCCCCTTTATGGCTGTCGATGAGCTGTGGGAAGACACTGATACACTTGAAATTAGAATCGGAACCGCACAAATGACCGACGCCAAGGTCAATTGGGGCAAAGGTTTTCCGTAAAGCCTGGTCTCGCAACAGCTTCTGAGCGCCACGGTAAGATAGCGCATACGCGTACAAGCAAACCCCTTTGCTGGCCTTAAATATGACGCGCGTACTATTGTCGTATCCTTCTTGAGCCATGTCAGGGACGGCATCGAAGTTGACTCGCCCACTGATGGGAGGGACCGTAAAGTCATTCTCGATGATAAAGCGCCGCTCGTCACTTGGCATGATATTCGAGGAGCAATGACCAAGCCACAGCATGTCCTAGTCGTCGCCATAAGGCGAATGAGGCTTTGAACCTGAAGGTGTGCCTGTCACGAATTGGCTGCCTTGCGCGAAATTCTCCAGCTGATCCTTGAGATGCGTGTCCCAATCTGCATCGTCCTCGAGCACAAGGGCCGAGGAGAGCTTGTTCCTGACGATGGTCTGTGCAAAATTCAAGTGTGCTCTCCAGCACCCAACGATATTATTCCTAGCTCTTTCATTCTCTGGCAGGCCTTCGAGCGATGGCAAAGACTTGTTCTGCACAGTGTTCCCCTTCACGCCCTCTATCACATCATAAGATAATCCAGTAAGGGAGGAGACCAGCGAGAAAGCGTCGAGCTTATCTGTCCGTTCAGGGAGGTTGATGACGAATAACTTCTGGAACTGCGGATGCGCGAGGATTAGCATTGACTAAACGAGAAGAGGGAAGAGGCTTCGTACCCCTAAAGTTGAATTGTGAACGGCCTCGAGACTCTTTGGCAAGGCCTTGTAGCCAAAAGCTGGGTTGCTCTTGTTATCCCCGCTGTGTGACTTGAGGATGGAGATTGGATTGTGGTACCACAGGGAAGATAGCGAGAAAAGAGCGAAGACAAGGACACAGGCCAGAAAAATTTTTGGCGTTGTCGCCCTTCGTGTGCTTAGCGAGAGCACCATGCTTGGGCATGAATTTTGGGTGATGCTAAGGAAGGTCGTGGTGTACAGTCACAGGACAGCATAATGAAGGGTGTGTTCCAATGTGAATGTTAATTGCGACTGTGAATGTGGGGGGTTCGGTGAGGCAGGAAGTTACACAGCAGCCACCATTCGAGGATTAAATGGGTACCGGGTACTCGTAAAGAACACATTGCGACTGCTAGGATTTACCTTATTTACGTTATTGTTGTCGATGTCCGTTTAGCGTTAGTCTGGCTGACTTGACTACCCTAGATTGAGTATGGTTGATCCTTTGATTACCTCACTCGCAGGAAACAATGCAGATGCAACGATACCTAAGGAAAAAAGGAAATAAGTCAACGAAACAACGCGCGGACAAGTGGCTCGAGTGGGGTAAAAGTGAAAATGATGTCGATACTCTAAATGACTAAATCTCTTCATTTTCGCCTTGCAAGCCTTGGCAGTGCTAGGCCGAAAGAGGGAAAAGAAATAATCACCAATGACTGCAATTGGACGAGGGAGCTCAAGGGCAGCACGTAAAAGCTCACAATTCCCTGCACTGGCACCAGCCTTCACTTCGACCAAAATCTTGGTATATCAAGTGATTGGCCGCATGATCGTGATGAAGAGCAATTTGGAATTACAAGGATTGTCTTGAAATTTTCAGAAAGGAATATCCTAACAGCCTCACCAGCAGACTCCAAGCTGGCTTCAAAATCGCCCCTGCTTTCCCTTCACAACACACGCCCTCGACACCCTCAATTAATGGCAGGGTAATGCTGCACACCGTCATGCACCTCGGTGTAAGCTTGCCCAAGAATCCTGGACCTTACCCAAAGTGAGCCATTCTTCCAGGTACATTTGATCTTCGTATCGACGCTTAAGTTAGACGCTCTGATCAATGGTCATCTCACAACACAGCAACGGGACTTCCAAGAAAACAGCAAGTTGCAGTCCAAAAGAGCGATATGTCGTTAAGGCTAGATTGGTCTCTGTCGAGGTTCTACGACTAGGACCGTGCCAGATCCTTTGCTGGATGATCTATAGTAATGTTCGCGGAGCCGATAATTATTCATTTGTGAGGAGTAAGCTACCTCAAGTATCAAGATAAAGGAAGTAACCAGGGGCATTGGTGAACATGAGGATGATGGCACCTCTGTAGTAGACTTCAAAAGTCTGTAGAAAGAGGGTGACTGAGTCGGTGCGAAATAGATGTACATTGCCTCCAGCTGGTCAAAAGGTGCTTCAAGGTGCCAGGTTTGACAGGGTATACTATCCTATCCAGCCCTTTAATGTTATCTCTCGGACGGCAGCAGAGGCTATGGTGGGCGGTTGGGTAAGAACATACCCTACCTCTGTGGATCAACCTAGCATTCGTATTGATGAGTACCGCAGCATTGTTACAGCCTCCTCAAAAGAAGACCATGAGACGGTGATAATGCTTCTCCGCTCTGGAGGTAGGGTACGCCGGCAGCATATGGGCTACCAAAGATCCCACTATAGTCGCCGGGCTTTCTCTAGCTCTGCTAGCCTCGAAGTGGATGAAATTGCTATTGGCTTGGCGAAACTCGAACGAAGTCGAAGAAGCCATAACCTTCATTGCTCGCGGTCTTGTAGAAAAAGGTAGAAGGTAAAATCGTAGTTTACAACCCCGCTAGTCCAGATACGGCGCTAGGACTATCAGGCTATCAGCACGATTTTCACTGTCGTCTCGACTCTTGATGCTGAGAGTCTTAGTTTTCTGTCCACTCCTAACTCTTCCCATGTTATACCGAACATGTATACCACTGTGACGGGTATGCACATGATGCGTCGTAGGCTTGACGGTTGCACGCAACTCAGTCTGCCCCTTACTCACTGCCACTGTGCTGCCAACAATCGGTAGCACATACATCTTTGGGGCGCACCCTCAATGCATTTTCCATGTTGTGATCCTATCGGGCAGTCTTTACAATGCACATACGTCCTGCGAAGCCCGAGGACTTCTCCTCTACAGCGTCGATGTCAGTAGATGCGTTTTGGAACGACGAACTCTACGCTTACACCAACACTTGGCGCGGGGAGTACCCCGATCATTTTCGCGATTTATTCTTGAGACGACATCGCCAGCTTTACTGGACCCCCGGCTACATCGTCTTCGTTGCGGTGACTGATGCTGAGGATAATGGTCATACAGAAGGCGGGACGGTAGTAGGCTACGCAATATGGGAACGCCGAGGCACAAACGATATTGCCAGGAGCTGGCAAAAGGACACTCTTTGGGGCTGTAAGCGGACATATGTACTGCAGTATAATCAAACCCACGATTGACACGATTCATAGTACTTGAACGCACCCTCCTTCAAGCCACCGAAAAGTATATGACCTTTATAAGCGCTGATAAGTCACTCGACTACGAACGCCTTCAGAACTTTTTCAGCGACGCCAAATCAGACTTTCAAGCTATTAGCGAGCTCTGGAAGCTACAGAACCTCTGCATACATGTCGATTACCAGCGCCGAGGTATAGGATCGATGTTCATCAAGTGGGGCCAAGAGCAGGCTGAAAGAGAAGGTGTGCCAATCGGGCTAGAGTCCGCCGAGGCTGCGCGCCCAGTATACCTAAAGAATGGCTTTCGGGTGTACGGATATTTGAACATCAAGGATTTCCCCATCCAGGAGGTACCTATATTCCTGTGGGAGCCAGAGGGCATGAAGGGTCTCTGGGGAACGAAAGAGGAGCCCAGAATTGGATGGGAGAATTATACAGGAATACATCCTAGTGGAGACGATTGCAATTGGTAGCCGTACGTCGGAGATTATCCCGTGTATCGGTGAACTCCATCCAAAGTCCTGGTGTGTCATGGAACAATGCCTTACAATTTCTTAATGCTAACATCGACCCATCGTGGCTTCGACACAATTTACCATTATTCATCAACGAAGTCCCAGAAAGCGAAATGGTGGCATTGGTGGGTTAAAAGCGCCGCCCAGTGTTTTAATTATCTATTCATGCCATAAGCGGATGGAGATACTACATTGATTAGGCGAGCATTGGCTGTCCGCCACAATACTGCTTCCAGATTTGGTTTCAGCCTCATTCATCTTCTCCAAATCATGTACATGTGGAGCCATCAACTTGGGTTTTGGGGTGTTTGGGGTGAAATTCCAGATTGGTTGGTTTTCCGATGGTCGCAGCCCGGTCGCCGCGTCACAAATGATTGGTCGAGGTTAAGCCCAGAACCGCCCATTGTTGAAACGCGTTTCAACAACCCCTTTGCATGTACAACCTGATTGTCTCTACTCCTATGGACCTCTTCACGGTGGCTAATTCCATGGCATTTTGCCACCGACTATGATTTTGTCAGAGCCCCAAGCATCCAACACCACCCATAATGTTGTCGCCTCCAAATTCCTTCTTATTGAGCGTCGTGCCCATTGTTCTTTACTACCCGATCGCATTGTTATGTGGGCATTGTGCGTCGCCCTCATTGTTTTGACACAATGTCTGGAACAATAACGCCTTTTTTCTGTGTGACCATAAAAGTCCTTCCTCTTTCGTACTTCTAATACTCCCCTTCAACAGTACATACACCTATATACAACGTCTGCGACGAACCTAATACGACAGTATATAAAGTCCGGAGCCAATATACAACCTCGCGTCAGCATCGCGATATGTACTCCCTTACGCTCAAGGCGCTCCTGGCGAGCATGATCCTAATCAAGACGAGCATAGCCGGCTATGTCCTCACAGACGACTACGAGAAAGACAGCTTCTTCGGTAACTTCACCGCCTTCACCGAAGAGGATCCAACCAACGGCTTCGTCCAATTCGTCGACTACGAGAATGGGATTAAGCAGGAAATCATAGGATCTGCCTCCAACGATGCCAACTCCTCCTATCTCGGCGTTGACCACACCACCTCCTCGACTAGTGGCCGCGCAAGCCACCGCATCACATCCAACAAAGCTTGGAATCTCGGCCTCTTCATCGCCGACATATCCCACATGCCAGTCGGCTGCGGAACATGGCCAGCATTCTGGATGCTCGGCCCCGGCACCTGGCCCGCCGGCGGCGAGATCGACATCATCGAAGGTGTGAACAACGCGGCCACGAACCAAATGACGCTGCACACCAGCTCTGGATGCAGCGTATCGAACGCTCCAGAGTACTCATCACCACAAAGCTCCTTCAATACCACGAACTGCGACGTCAACGCCACCGGCCAGAAGAAGAACGCAGGCTGTGGCATCATTGCCAAAGACACCAATACCTTTGGTGCCGGCTTCAACGCAATCGGTGGCGGCGTCTACGCTACCGAATGGACAGACGAGGCGATCCAAATCTGGTTTTTCCCTCGCTCCAGCATCCCCGCCGACATCACCAGCAATACACCCGACACCAGCAAATGGGAGACTCCCCTCTCTCATTTCTGCGGCAACTGCGACATCAAGTCTCATTTCCAGAATATGAATATCATATTCGATACCACTTTCTGCGGACAGTGGGCCGGTGACCCAGATGTTTGGAAGCAATCGACGTGCGGAAGCAAAGCGGATACGTGTAATGCGTATGTGCAGGAGAACCCGACGGCTTTTGTGGATGCTTATTGGTTGGTAAATTCGGTCAAGGTGTATCAGCAGAGTGGGAGTGGGACGACGAAGAGGGGTGTCCGGATGGGGGTTGAGGATTGGTGAGGCTGGGGAGTTAGGGTG